>WBMY01008815.1:641541-673495 GCA_013397315.1 Donacobius atricapilla
TTTTTCTTTCTCTCTTACTCCTTTTCCTTCTCACTCTCTCATTCTTCCAGTATCATTCCTTTTGGCTTCCAGGCTACCATCTGTGTATCCTCAGGGAGTCAACAAGAGAAGAACAAGGGCCAGAAACCTGAACACAGGTGAAAAGAGGTAAACAGATGCTTCTTGCAATAATAAAGGAATGTTCAATCCTCAAAAATACAAGAGCAAACAGGGCAAGAGGAATCTCTTGCCCAAACTGAAGACTGATAAACATACAACTGAAATGAGTGGAAAAAAAGAGGACACTGACTTTCCATTCAGGTTCTAATTCTTGCAGGGTGCATATATTCATTCAAATTGCCTAGTGAAGGACACTCACTTGCCGCAGAACTGGGATAAATCACAGCAGGACGGTTCAGCCTTTGACAATACAGACCCAGAAGGTATTATAACAGCTCAGCTACACAAATAACATGCAAGCAGAAATCAGACAGGAGACATCCCACAGGCTACAGGTTGGGCAGCTCTGATTAAGATGGGTGCCAACTTTTTCCCGCAGTACCTTTTCTTCACTTCTCCTGTTCATATTTAACTTCAAAGTACCCAGCTCAGCCACATGTGAAGCTAGTCTTCAGACACTGTTAACACACAGAGAATTGTTCCAACATCGCCTACTAACTGTTTGTTTCCAGTGACACAAACACGACTCTTAACAACAAAAGTGGACTTTTTCATTCATTCTTAGGGAAGAGGGTCCAACTGGGATCCTTGAAAGTGGTGTGAGAGGTGGAAAAGACATCCAGTAGCCACATGATGAGGCTCGTTTTGCTGACACAAGGCACTCAGGAAATAGGCAAGCTGAAGAAAGTTTAGGTTTGTTTCCTCAGCCTTGGGCACAAGCCTAGAATCCAGATGAAGTAAGCGCGTGCTGAGCACAAGATTTCACTGATGCATAAAGATGTCATCTCACTCACAAATCTTTTTGCTGAGGTTGCTCAGTATTTCCTGATGCAGTTAATGAGGTGAGGTGCTCTGTTTGGGAATTCTGGCTACATCTTTGGAGCAACTTCAACTCCCTCTGGACAACCAGAGGAAAGCTGTGAGCAGAGCGGTAGCAGCAAGGCAGCCCCTGGCTTCACACACTCCCAGTGAATCACCATGCCATCTGCAGGCTGGTCCTAAGGTCAGCACTGCAGGCAAATCCCCAGACTCCATGTTTCCTTAGATCCAGCAGCCCTGGAACCACACTAGTGTAGCCGGGTGAACACAGGAGCTCCTATTCCAGTAACCGCAACGATTTGGCAGTTTCTTGAACCTCAGAGCAAGCTGAGTGGATTTTGTTCTTCTAACCCCAAGCTGCCCTTTCATTTGGACATTATGTGGGTGAAACCATGTATTCACACTCTATAAAGTGCTTATTTTACATGTTGCTGTTAAAGTGCAAGCAGAGTTTACCACAATACTAATATTTCATCCCAGTGGCTTCCCTAAGATATGATCAATTCAGTGAAACAAAACATCCTCTGTATCCTCTGAAACTAGTTTTGTAAGCCCAGATGGCAGAAAATACCATTGGTTTTAATTAGCAATATCCTTCACATGAATCCCCTATTAACCAAAAGAGCATACTATATTTCATCTCACTTCCTCTACTTTACTTACTACTGCCTCTCTTCTCTGTGGTTTACCAGCAGGAAACCACTGGAGGGGATATATCCAGATAAGATTAAACAACATAATATTATCATCTTTACTCTAACCAGTCTGACAGCATTTTTTGCTAGATGCTGAAATGAGATTCACAGCCATTTTGGCTTCCATTCACAGTGGAAAGAAATCATTCTTTTAAGTCCACAATATTTCACTAATTCCTGAACTATTTCACTTGTGACAGGCCATTTTGTTTGATTCTTTTTTTTTTTTCACTGAAATGCACTTCACACAGTAATCCAAGTTCACCCTGGTTGAATGTAATTGGAAGCAGAAGCAGAGTGTCCTGGAAGTGGATATATCTCCAAGGATAAGACTGTTCCAGAGCAAGGCAGCTGTGGGCACTGCTCTGCTGAGGAGCTATTGAAAAGTCACCAAGTGGCTTCTTTCTAGTGGCAGTGGGACAAGAGTATGCCTGGCTCCATACCTTTCTACTTCAGCTTTCCCCTGAGGGTCTTTTAATGGGCACAAAACCTCAAGAGTACAGATGAGGGAAAAAAAAAAAAAAAAGGCAGAGAGAGGCAGGAAAAAAGATGTTTTTTTCTTGTATCATGCTGATCTCACTGTACTTTGGACATTCCCAGTCTGAATTCTTTATGCCTTGTCATGCTGGGTAATGTAAAAACTCCCTGCAGCAGCATGATTACAGTTGCACAAAGCCTGTGGCATTTGCAGCCATTGTATACATCTCTTTTCATTGAGACTGGAGCAATACTGACAAATAGTTAATACGGATGGTCAGTTTCTACTTGCAAAATCTCCTACAGTTTTTTATAGGATCAGTACTGTTCTGCAGTTCTGGCAGAATGCTGCTGTGGTCTTTATCAGAAACCTTCAGTGTCTTGAAAAGACATCTCTAATCCCTTAGCTGTTTCACAGATACTGAGACTGCATTAATTCCCAAGGAATTTCTCCTGCCAGGTAACAGAAAGTTCACCCAGTTATGGAATCTCCTCACTGTAAATAGGTTGCAACATCCAACTGCTGAGGAGGGAGGGGAAAGAACAGGAGTAAATTGGCATGATGAGGCATGTGAATGAAGTCAGCCAGGGAGAAAAAGTCTAGGTATCAAAAGACAGGCTGCTTCAGCACATCTCCAGGGCAACTTCTGCTGGCAGCTCTCTTAATGGCTGCATCTTAGGTCAGGCAAACTGATAATATACACTAAAATTCCATTATAATTATCACTGAGTTCTGTTCTTAACATGACCACTCCTCTTCTCTTTTTGACTTTTTGGTTTGTGTTTTTTTGTTGGGGTTTTTTGGGGTGTTTTTTTTTGGTTGCTATTAATTTGAATAACATGTCTTCTGGGACTGACATTTTCCAGACTTGATATTAGCACATGACAAGTTTTGAAAGATGAAAGAAAATCAGCAGAGCAATTAAAGCATGTAAAGATTATTTTCCACATAGCCTGACCAAAACTTTTGCGCTTGACATAACTTCAAAAAATCTGAAATTAGAAATGAAACAAAATAATTTTTTTTAAAAAATACTTCGTTCTTGATAGAAAAACGTTTAGAGCTAAATTTTTAAGAAGTTTGAAGGTTTTGGCATTTCTTAGTTGGCAGTTTCACTACGTTTGTTAAATTTTCATTTTAAGATGCTGTAATGAGATATAATTGGGTGAGTTGTTTCTCAAATGGAATAAAAGACTGTATATATTTGAACTAGATGGTTCTTTCAATAACTGAGGTAGGGTGAAGAAGAGAACGCATTATGAAATCACTATTGATCTCACTACACCAAACTAATTTATTTGGGAAAGACTTAAGACAGTGCTGAGAACTATGGAAAATCCACTGATATGTAGGGAAATTGATCTTTGTTAAGGACATTCTACTGGAAGAAAATTAGTTAATACTTTTTCAATGTTCCATAAAATCCTAGACTTTAAAGCTCTGAAGACCCATTTTTGATAATCTACTCTGACCTCCTGTATATGACATGTCATTGAACTTCTATGAATTAATTTTTGTTTCAATTATGTGTCTTCTAGAAAAATTTCCCGTCATTCTATACATATTCTCGCTAAAGGAAAATTCACTGAAGTCCTTGGTACATTGTTTCAATTACTTTCACTGTTAAAAATGCGTGCCTTATTCCTAGTTTGAACTGTCTACCTTTCAGTTAATGTATCTTGTTATACTTTTGTCCACTATACTGAAAAGTTCATTCACGCTGTGTGCTCAGCGCTGGTACTTACTGACAGTAACTGTGTTACTCCTCAGTCCGTTCTTTTATAAAGGACATAGATACAGCAATGAGAGTTTTCTGCTATGATCAGTTTTTCATTGCCCATAATAAGTTTTGTGGTTTTTCTCTGAATTGTTTTCCCTCTGAGCTTGTTTTAAATTCCTGAAATGTAGGAGAAAGTAGATGCCATACTGTCAAGAACCCCAGGGAGATGCCTTCTGCAAGCAAGGATCTTTGTTAAGTTGCTATTGAACCATTTCTGTTACTTTCAAATTGTGCCATTAGAATCTAAGCTCCTGTTCTTTCTCACATCTCCCAATTCCCATTTTAAAGTATTCTGTTTGAAACAGCAGAATGACAGGAAACAGTCATGACTTATTTTGTGGGCCTGTTATATAGCATTGTTCTGCTGACCACAATTTGGAGTGGAAATACAGAATATTTTAATTCACAGTAGGAATTGCAAATCTCAGAAAAGTCATTTGGTTTAGTGTAATCAAAATGCAAATTCATTTACTTTTCATGGTTCTCACATGGCCCAAAGCTGTATTTAACTCTTTATCTTTGGTGTTACATGGTAGGTGATGAAGCCTTTCTTGGATCATGTACACATCAAACACATTTCACTGGTTAATCTGGCCCACACGAGAGAAGTAAAGGAGAGTATTCTTGAACCTGGGCCTCCAAATAACCTCAGAAGTTATATTTTTGTTCAGTGTTACGACATCTACTGATAGCACTGTTTTCTACAGTTTTCTATCAGAAAACACTTTCTGCCCCTAAAATTCACAAAAGGATGCAAACTGAGGGTCACAAGAGAATCCATTTTTGCTTTTAATTTGGTGCCAGACACTGCTAGTATCAAATGTACCTACTAGTGGTCTTTGGAGAAGGGACCTGCTTCTGCTCATTGAAAACACCTGGAAAGAATGATGACTTGGATTTAATTGCTCAAATGCTTGAAGAACTGGGACACACCCTGTACCCACATAGTGTTTTTCCTGATAGTTTTTAATAGCTGTATCTTGTCTTTCATCTATTCCACAAGCTGTGGGCATTTTTCACAAATTACCTTTTCTTTGTCATCCACAACTCCATTTTCTTGTTTTGCAGCCTGCTAAATCAGTAACAGTATAGCAGGAAAGAAAGAGTTTCTGACTCATCTGTCATGAGTCATCTAACAGTTTGGTGAGGTTTGTTTTTCTGCTATGACTCTGCACCTGGCACTTGGAATAGTATAACATTACCTTTATGTTTCTTCTGACACTGCATTAAAACTTGTGAATTCATTGAGCACTCTGCTCAGAAATGAACAGGCCACAGAAGAAACGTTGCTAATACCCTCCAGGTTCTCTGTGTTTAAGTTGTAAGTGATTCAGACCTGATTTTCTTCTGCATCAATGAGTTATTTGCACTACTCTGGCAGCATGGCTTGGCACCCCAGGACAACGTCAGCTTTGCTCAGATGTGTGTCTGTTCTGGGCAGAGTCTCTTTGCAGGGGCAACAACAAGCTTGAGCAGTAAAAGTCTGGGGTAGTCGGCCTAAGAGGGAACATTACAGCGGAGGCTTTATTGCGCAGTCTGCTGTGTCAGTTTGAGCAGCTCTGCTACCCACAGCTACTCAGGTGGCCACAGTGTGCAAAATCATCCAGCCACTAGGAGACACACACCCTCTGCCAGGCCTGGAAAAGAGGTTTTCTGGGCTGGTTGATCCATTAGTGAGGCATCACAGGGGAATTAGGACAGACACACAAGGCCTTAGCTGGGTCGTGATATTGTCAGTTGTCGCTACTTGATTGTTAACTACTTGAGTAATAGAGAAATTTATGAATAAATAAACTGGTTTGGGTTTTTTTCTTTTTCCCCTCAGTTTTATCATTTGTTAATGTTGCTTTTCCCATTTTTTTGCTAGAAGCTTATTTGATGTGAATTACTGGATTTTACAGCCTGCCACTGTGGACATTGGAGAACTGGAACGGACAGACAACCACATAACCTTGCTCTTTTGGTGTGATTGAAAGCTCATTGATGTTGTAGAAATCTTTTCATTTTCCTCAGTGCATTTTCTACTCGAGTCTTACACCAAGAGTCTGATAGACAGAAAAGGAAAGAGGTAAGGTACACAGCTTTCAAATATCAGACATAATGGGTCTTCTACTTCTCTTCCTCTTTGCAGAAAAAATGTCACACTGGTTCAGAGCTTGAGTACATTTACAAATCACCATGGATTTGGTGTAAACCTGGGGAGGCTGCCTGAGTGCCAGTGCAGGAGCTGTGCCAGCCAGGCGGTGCAGCGTAGTACCCAAAATAAGCCCTGCTGAGGGGCAGGTCTGTGCAGTCTGGTAGGGTAACAATCATAGGGCTGTGGTGCTTTCAGGGCATAGAGATCCATGCAGGGCTGTATTTAGTCACATGCATTTCTCAGTGTTACCTTGGTCAGAATTGTGTCTTTGCATGGTGCCTCAGAACAAAGCAAACAGCTCCATCCTTTTTTTTTTCATGGCTTTCTGCTTTGACTTCGTTTTACAAGTCTGATGCCAATGAAATGAAAAGGTCATTCATCCATTAAATAGATCTGTGAAATGATAGCATTCACCATGGGTTTTTGCCTGTTTGACTGGTTGGTTGATAATGTAATAACTTTCAGCAAAATAGCCAAAAATGAGCAGGCATGTGGATTGAGCTTCTGGTTTTTCACAGATTTGGTAAATGAAGTAGTGATGCTCAGGTAAACTCCCAATTATTGTTGCTTTGAAAGGTTGGTATTTTGGAAGATGCTATCTTCCAAAGTTTGTTGAGCAAGAATAACTATTAGGAGACTTCCTCTGGCCTACTTTCCTTTTCACAAACACATTACAAAGGGATATTCTGGCTACTCAGAATATCTCCCTCAGTACAGTGAGCCTGTACTGGCTCTCACCTGTCAAAACAATGTCACTCCATGGTGACTTACAGAAAAGCTGTAAATTGGCTTTTGTTTTTGCACTGTGCATTTCACTTTTCCCCAAACAGGAACTCCCACCTCATTTTGCATCTGCTCTTACTGTGGATGGAACCAAGCCCAGATACTGCAGGTGATCACCCGCTCTCTGCTTCAGATTACTCTAACTTGAGAAGGGGAGGGAAAACAGTTGTGAAGAACCACTGTACCACTGAGTAAAGGAACAAAGACAACTCAAAAAAAATGGAAAGGAAAATGCATTTAGTCTGGTTATTTATTTTGGCAGCCAAAAGCTAATTTTAATTACACCTCATGAAGGGCTGTCTTACAGCCAGTTGAAACAGGCCACTGTTGAAATAATGAAGACATAGTAACATGAGATAATGCTTCTGCGTATACTCCTAAATTGGTCCTGAGCAGATCCATCTTTCCTCATGCAAACTGAGGCTCACTCTGGTTAAGTGCTAAATGAAGCAAACCAGGTTTAGCTCTGCCATCTCTGGCTACCTCCATGAGCACAGTTCGTTTCACTGGATGCAATGTGACAGGTCAGGTGCCAACCTGCCTTGCACTGGTGAAGGAAAGACAGGAGTGCAGAGGAAAGAAAAAAGCACCTTTAGGGGAATTAAGCCTTCTTGCAGAATGGCTTAGCAAACCCCATCATGGGAGATGTTAATTCTGCTATCTGCCCCTGGTTGTGTGGACTAGTCAGAGTCTAGTGTTTTCAGACAGAAGCATACAAAACATGTTTGCCTGCCCCAGTGCTCTGGAAGTTATTAATTAGCTCGCAATGTTTCTCCTAAAATAACACAGCTAGTCCACCCCAGACCCATTCCCTGTGAAATCAGCAGCAAAGCTCCTATCACCTCTGGTGGAAAGAGGATCAAGCAAAAGGCACATGTAATGTTTTGAATTGTCAGTGATCCCCAAATGCTACTTTTTATTTATATATTATGGTCTTCTTTTAAATGGCTATGCAGATATCCTGCCTGAAGTTGAAGCACAAGAGATCCATGGCCAATAGATGATACCCAGGAGCCTCACACGTGCTGAGAGTGCTCTGCTGTTGGGTTACAATGCACTACCAAAGGAAAAGAGTTCTTCTTATGACGCTATTTAATTAGGAAACCAGAAACACTTCTAGAAAAGTAAAGAGTACTATAAAAGGAAATTGGAATAAGATTTGTCCTGTGTAAATATAGGAACTTCAGATCCACCCCATTCATAAATAGCATTACCAGCATTATTATTTATTACAATAGTATTTGAATGTTTTCTTGGATTTACTTTCACAATTATTCTATGAGGAGTTGGAACATGGTCTCCCTATTTTACAGATGGAAATAGTAACAGAAGATAAGGACATATTCAAGGTGAGAGTAAATCCCTGACACAAGTGAGAACTGAACACAGGTCTCCAGTGCCTTACCCTGCTTCCTCCTCTCTAAGGCTGCAGCACTGGGAATTCAGCAGGGGCTGTGCAGAGGGTAGGGCTGGGCCCCAAAAGCTGCAGAATCATGATGCTCTACCCAGTGAAGTTTCCTATGGGTCTAGGCAGTCTAAGCAGCAGACCAGCTCTGTGCTGCTTTTTTTTTTTTTTTTTTTTTTAAGTTATGTTGTTTTCAGTACCTAAAAGTTTCTTGGCAATTTCTATTTCTATCATAGCACATCTGTATGGGCAGCCTCCCAGAACTCTCTGCCAGCCTTACATCTGTAGGCTCAGGACTTTGGAAGATCAGCCAGCACTGAGGAACCTCAAGGTGATGCAAAACTGACGTGTTGCTTCTCCAACAGTACCTAAATTTTACACCTGACTGACAACAGGTTTCACTACTACAAGACCCCTTATAGAATGATTTGGAAAGGCAAGGAGCAGTGACAGAGTTGTTCTAGAGGACAGAATGTGCTGTTGAAACAACAGACAAGACTATCAGAAAATCAAAGGGGACTAGAGAAATGAGAATGGGGAGAGAACAGAATTAAGTGTACTGAGTGAGCCTGAAATAAGTTTATGTAAGGCTTGATGGTGACACACTTCTTCATACTTAATGTTATGTCAGTATATGTAGGGTGAATTATTACTGACTTGAGGGCATCAAAATCACATCCACCAGGCTCTAGAAGTAAGAAAGCTACTGTCTGGAAACATCACCTAAAATTAAGAGCCAGTTAAACTGCTTTAGCATAGGCAAACAGGTAACCTGCTTTGAATTTGTTAAGCAGCAATGCTTTCAAATGGCTATGGTTGATGCTTTTAAGTGATTCACAGATATGCTTTAGAAGTTACACTTGAATTGAGAAAGAAAAGGGAACTGCATATTAAATGTATTTCAAAAGAGAGAGCACACCCAAATTTAGCTTCAAGTTTCCTTTTTCAGTCATTTGGCAGCAATGGGAAGCCATGGTGGGTACAATCATCTCATGTAGCTTAAGCTGCCCAAAAAAGGAAAAGAAAAGTTAAGAAAAAGCTATGCACTGTATTTTGTCTCTAAAATATTTATAGGCAAAACACTAATATCTAGCCATCTGCTATGTTGCATCTGATGGTTCCTCCAGGTAAATATAATATTTGTTCAATGAACTCAAAAAAAGTTAACTCAAACCCTTTAGCAACTCTGATTATGCACCTCTGAATTTCCTGAGATGAACATTGGCTCTTTTGCCAGGAGGCTACAAGGAGTGCAGAATAATGTGTACATGCTACATTTTGTTAAATAAGCCTCACAACCAGCACTGGGGAAAGAGGAAGATGTGTTAAAAAAAAATTGTGGATGCAAGCTTATCAAAACTTGTTATTTCAGCAGCTCTCAGCATGAAGGAATGTACTTTACTGCAAATGAGATTTATACCAGGACTACTAATTTATCCTCTTTTTATGGTACCTTATGCAGGTTTCTTATACTGCAGTTTACCCAGAATGTTTTTATAAATATTAATAGCAATGAATAAGCATAGTTGTATGTGTGCCTTTGTGTGTGTGTGTGTTGTCAATTGTTTGATTTGAAAATTTCAAGAGCAGAGACCTACTAATTAATGCAGAAACCATTTCCAAACTAGTGAAATTGGAGTTCAAAAGGCCAACTCAGATGAGAGAACATTAAAAGACTTTCGTTGGAGTGCCTGTCAGAGCAGGGGAGTGAGCACCAGGATTCCTTGTCTCCATCGTGGTTAAGACATCATCTATCCACTTTCCCAAAGGGGAGGATGCCAACCCACTACACGGCACTGGAAGCCCTCTGCTCCTCAAACAAAGCCACAAAAGCCATGTTGAAGCCAATGGTTGGCATCAGGGGAAAATCAAGCAACCCTAGTCTGCCAGACAAGATAACAACACAAGGGGAAGTGTGTTGCAGCTTTGGGCATAAACGGGAATGGGATGGGGCCACTTGGAGACTTTTCCTGGAGCTTTTATTGTGGCATCAGTCACATAACAGGGTTTTAGACAATTGAAGGATGGCAACAGCTCACGCCTGCCAGCAGCAGCCGAAGATTCCTTTGTTATAGGGCATCTTAAAAGCTTTCCAGCCAATAGCATATTGCTAAAGCTTACAGAAAATTGTTCTAGCCCAATCACTGAAAGCACACGTACACCTGCTTCAAACAATGCTTGCTTGTATGCTTTCTATTAACAATAAATAATATTCCATTATTAAGCTAAAACGTTTCTACTATCTATATTTTTCTGTGGCCTTAAGATCTATCCTAGCCAAACCTAAGACTCAGACTATTGTTTCACGTCTTTGTTTGATGTACTACTGTAACTTTTCTTACTTTCAAACTTTGCAATTGCAGCTAATTCTAAATTCTTCTGCTCTTTCTGTTTTTGGGGCCTGCTTCCACAGCTTTCTGAAAGCCTCCTTACCTTTAATATTTCCCACAGGGAAGATGTGGAAAGCATTGCTAAAATGGTTGGGAATGCTCAAAGTGAAGAAACTGGGTAATTATTGACATAAGGCTTAATTGTCCTGTCATGCTGGTATTATGACAGCATAACTCTGCTGACTATGAAAGAGTTGCCTCTGATTCAGACTGAACTAAACTGAGCGGGAATGGTGATGAGAACCATGAGAAAGTCTGAGCTTGATGCTGAGCTTGGTACATCTCTGTGTATCTGAGTCATGAACTGGCACGAGAATCTGGACTTGAGGATCTTTGACTCTTCCTCACCCACTCTTCTGACTAGACAAACCAAACCTGTACTCAAACTGCTCTCTGCAGCAGGACCAGCTGAACCCTTTCTGAGAATAGTTGTGATGGAAGTACATTTTATTTATTTTCTGTAACACAGAACCAAGGCCAAGGCCAGTCAGTTCCTTCATCTGCCTCCTTGCTCTCGGTGCCTCCCTTGTACCAACACTAGTGTTGGGCAAGCATGTGCAAAGTGACCCAGCAGATTGTATTTTCAGGTGAGGCACTTTTCAGTTCCATCTGCTCTCCCATCTGACTCATGATAAATCATATCAGTGCTCATGTCACCACAAGAGAGGGAGCAGCAGGCACAGGTGGTTAGTGAGGGTAAGGAGATGGAACATGACCCCATGGCAGCACAAATGGCAGCACAAATGGCAGCACAGTTTATTTTGGATTAAAGCAACCATTTAAAGCAATGCTTAGTGATATGCAAACTTTCTGTGGTTTTTTGTTTGTTTTGTTTTTAATTAGCTTTTGAGAGAATGTTTGTGGCTATAGTTTTACTAGTGTCCTAGAGACACTGAGAAATTCTGACCTTTGGAATTTCCATAGCAAGGGCATTTCTTCCTCTCCCCTCCAGGACAGCTGCTTGTATTGAGCAGCAATAATACATACAAATGCATAGGGCTAGTCAGCCAGAGTGCCAAATTCTATACCAACTGCAAATATCTGAACTGATTCTTGTATTTTATAAAGCAGTTTCCTGCAAGAATTTAATATGAACTATTCTAGTCCTCTGTGTTTCTTAATCAACATCACACATTAAATAACACCTATAACAAATGCAGTTTCTACTGAAAATTAGCATGCACTGAATGTGTCACATCGAAAGACAACTTAGATTTTAATTTTAGCTTTAAAAAGGCTGAAATCCTATGGTTTGTTTATCTTGGCATGGCAGGCACATCCTGAGGCAAATAACTCAACCAAAGGATTTCTAAGAGCCAGCTCTTATCTAGACAATATGAAATGGAAGTGCTAATAGCACCAATGTACAGGTGTCAGTGTCACTGCAATAATTGCACTACAAGTCAGAGACTGACACTTTCATAAAAGATAGTGTCAAAACAGTAGAAATTGGGGCTGTGAAATTTTTCTTCACTCACGAAAAGGTTCTAAAACAGGTATTCAAATGTTCAGCTGGAATTTGCAACTACATTTAAGATGGCAATTAAAACTGACCTCTTTTCACTGAAAAACAATGCATGGAATTGTCATGTCATCATCAGCAGGACAGAAATAAAGGGAGTAACTGCAGTAGGCTTATCTGTTCCAGGAGAGAGGTACTCATGGGCTGTGAGACACCAGTTCCAATGGAGGTTAGGCTCTTTTTCACAATGGGACAAAGATGTTTCCAGTGTTTCAGGTGGACTTACTTGGAGATCAACTTTTTTTTTTTTTTTTTTTAAATAAAAAAGGTAAAATAAATATATCAGGGGTTGCAAAAGAGAAACATTCACATATCTATGTAAAATGAAATCTTATCAAAATGGTATCTGCAATGCTAAAGAGAGGCTCTTTGATTGTTTCCTTTTTTGTTTATTCGTTTTCCTTTTTTAACCTGTGTTGCTCTCATTTCCTCTGATCAAAATTGACCAGAAGGCTTAGGGCTTATATCTGCCTTTAGTAAGTCTTTCACAAAGAACTTAGAGTTTATTTTGTGTAACAACAAAGAAATTAATTACTCTCTACCTAGAATAAGTAGGTAGAAATTAGGATCTTAGCCCAGTTTGAAGTCAAGATTAAGTATGTGTGATCATCTGATCTTCTCAAGGCAAAATAGACATGATGGACTAAGATAGATGATTTGTCTGATAATTTCCCTTGACCTTTGATGTAAACATTGATTCCTTTATGAAAGTCCTTTGTATTCAGCTCTTTGGCCTCTGCAAACTGGAATTTATAAACATGAATTTTCTTCAATATAGAGAAATAAATCATGGGACAGATGGGATTATGATACATGAGCAAGAGATAAAAAAGTGGACATGTTCTAACTCTGCAAACACAGCTGATGAGAAAAGAGGGATTATCTTTACATTCCCTGCTTAATTCTGCTCTCTGAGGTGGAAAGCTGTGATGGAATTAGAAGAGTTCATGGGCATGGAGTACAAGCCAAGGGAGCACTTTGTAAGGCCAAATTTTGTGTCTGTGCTCTGGTAACTGTGCTGTTCACACAGAGTTGCCAAGAGATGTCATGATGAGGCAAGCAGATTTTTAGGAGACGAAGAAGCAACTGTGAGAGTAAGGAAAAAGAGGGTGGGAAAAAGAGAGAAATAAAGGGGGAAGGTGGGAGAGAAAGGTTGAACAGGGGCCCATTTGGTTCTCAGCACAGTAGAGCATAATGAACTCAGGGAGTCCCTGGCATTGCTTCAACATCCACATGGTCACGGCCCCTGCCTGCCTTTGCTTCCCCCCTGCAGCTGCCGGGTGACTAAGGGCCTCTTTCTTAATGGCCTTTTATCCTACCCTTGGTTCCCTGAGTTATGAAGGCTGAAGATATACAACAGTTACAGACCCAAGTCCTTACTTGGTGTAAAAGCACTGACTTGTGGTATGCCAGCATGAAGAAATTCTTGCCTTCAGGACACTTCTGAAAAGTTCTTTGCAGCCAGGCGTCCACCTACAAAGTTTGTTTATGCTACAAAAACTTCAGCACATTTGCAAAGCCCCTAAGTGATGCAAGTCATTAGTGTGCCACTCTATGTACATCACCTCCCAGAAACACTATCAAAAGTATAAACCAAATATCTGAGGGGGGTTGCTTTCCTCATCAGTCAGGCAGATGACTTTTTTCCATGTATGTCTCTGGCTAGATGTTCAGAAAAATGCAGACAAACCCTCACCCCATCACGGTTCTTTCTAGTTGAAGAGTGCCTGTGCAAAAAACTCTCTCATTTAAGAGCCCAAAAGAGTTTGAGCACTTTCAAAAATCAAGGGAATCCTGTTGTAGGCTAATTCAGTGGGATTGGAACTAATAAGACATCCATTTTAATTCAAATTTCACCTGTGCAATTAAAGGAATCAATGCGCAGAACTTTGATTAGTGCAGAAATGGGGGATCAGCTGCAGGGCAGTGTTTTTTGCAGGTAGCAAAGGCCATTCTGGCCTCTGCAGTGGGGAAGAGATTGATGCTTTGTGTGAAGGTGACACCTTCAAAAGCAGGAAATGGAGAACTGCAAGTGTAACTCCTCACTTTCCTGACCTGGCTCTGTTACTGCAATGGTGAAATAGGATTTATTTCTGGATGCATTTCTAAAACAAGAAGTTGCTCCTACGTTTGAATATATATTAGAAAAGAAAGCTGTGAATGGAAAAAACTCCCTAACGTGCCTCCACATTGCAAATGGCCACTAGATTAGCTTCCAAGAACGTAATTAAATTTCAATCTGTATATAGCCAAAACTTCAATCCTGAGGTTTATTTGAATTTAACATTTTTCCCAGCTCTGAATATTGCACTATGTAATTCTGCAGATTAAAAACAAACAAACAAACAAACAACTGGTGTAAACATTAGGTTCTGTTTCAAAAAAAAGAAAAAAAACCACAACTGGTAGGGATTTTCATAGGAATGCAAGCAGATATTCTGTTATTCAGTGTATTTATATTTGGGATTGTCTGTGGATTTTACATATCTCAGCACTTCATAAGGATTAATCAACTTTTCTCTACTAAACCAAGTGATGTAGCCTGGTTGCCTTGGGCCTTTGTGTTCAGATTATCCCTTACAGCAGTTTCTGCCTTCCTTCTCATTTGTTGTTTTCCGCACCTCAGCCAAGGCACAATTTCAGCAGGTTCTAACTGCTACAAACTAGTTAACCCTCTGTCAACACTCCTGTGAGACAGGGCAGAGCTCTTATAAACAGTCACAGAGACACTGACAACTTCAAAATCAGAGGGACCATTTGCAGCCAAGGCAAGAGTTACTTTTGAGTAATTTTTGAGACTCCAACAATCTCTCTTGGATCATGGTCCAGTGTTTTATCCACAAAATTTTGCTACCTTGGTAAATAATCAGCGCAGCAGCAGCATGTGGAGAGAGAACAGCTTAAGTCAACCTCCCTGGTGCTGTACCTGCGCCTCTCAATTAAAGGAAAATGGTATGAATGACCATATGGGCTTACAGATTCTTTTATCCACTGTCACAGCACCAAAGCTTTTTTACTTTTTGCTTTTTTACTGCTGCATGCCTACATGAAGCTCTGCCCTAAATAAACTGATATTGTCAATCCAATACAAAGTAGATGAGTGGTCAGGATGCAGAAACTGCTGTCACAACTGGTGCTCCCTGTTACTGTCAAATAAGCACTTAAGAGGACAGGGGTGTGTAGATAATTGGAAAGTGGGGACCAAAACCAAAGTGCCAGGATGGACCATAGAAGCCTGCACCTATGTGGCCAGTGTCACAGCTTTCTGTGCATAAATAAAAGATCACTATCCTAGACTAGGAAGCACAAGCATGAAGTTCACCCCAGCAGAAGGAAAATTGAGGAATTAAAATAAACAAACCAAAGAAAGCAAGTCAAAGCCAGTGAGTGACAAAGCTGAGTGGGCTTCCCAAGAGAACTGCATGCAATGATAGTTAGGCACTAACAATGCAAAAAAAGCATTCATTTCTTAAAATTCATTAGTAAACAAATATTTTTTGACTCATAGAGTGTTGCTGTCAGGATCTCTGTGACAGCTGAACAGTCACCATTTTGCCTTCCTCTAAGTAAACTATCCCAAATGAAAGCACAAATCTTGAGCTCTCCAGCTTCAACCTCTTTTCCCTCTGAGATGCATGCTTTGATTTCTTATGCCCATGCTATTTTATGGTCTCTGCCTTTCCTTCCTTCTAAGCTTTGGCTTTTTTAAAATCATGTAGAAGAGGCATCATCTATAGCAGAAAAATCTTTAGCTGCCTCATTCATTCCAAACCATTCCAAATGGTTAGTAATAGTTAAATCAGGATGAGACTCATTGACCTCAAAAAAGTTATGACTTATACCAGTTAAAATGCAGTCCTGTGTGTAGACTACCAAATAGTTTCCTAATCAATGTGTCATTTCACATTTCTTACCTCAGTTTAAATAGTTGACCTACTCTGTTGTGGCCTCAAGGATTGCAGCAGTTGAATATTTATTGTGATTTTCATTCAGCAATGCCCAGGGCCCTCAACCAGAATCTGAATCCTGCTCTTTTTAGTGTTTTTAAAGGTACAAGAAAAGAAAATAGGTCAGGAAAAGCTTACAATCAAATGAATAGGCAACACCATTAGGCTTGTTCAAATGAGGGAACTGGGAAGCTTATTGATAGTTCATGCTAAGTTTGAAACACCATTCCAGTTGGTAAAATGGAGTGGAGTAGGAAAACCTGGCAGCTTATTCAAAGAATCATATGCACTTACCCAAAAAGCATAACTTTACATTCCAATTCAACTTACTGAGTGGAAAATTCATGTCTAAAAAAGATAAATCAGGATCTTTGTTCTCCCTAGAACTGTCTATTAAGTTTCTTACTAAAAATGTTATAGCAAAATAGTTGTAGCTCCAGATTGGAAGTCTTATTGATGTGAAACATGAGTAACTTATAAAAGGCAAGTATTTGGATGAGAAACAAACACAGAGGTTAAGGAACTTGGCCTATTGCCTGTCAGCTTCCCCTGGCATGATCAAAGTATCCCCTGATATACAGGACAGTACACGCTGACCCTCTTTTTAAAGATGTAAGTTAGAAGGTGCAGACAGTATCAAGAAAATTTTGCACAAAATGGTAATTCTTTTTCAGGTACTTTTCCCTGGATTCTAGGAGCATCAAATACCTCTGTAGCATATCCTCATGACACAATAAAGCAAGCAGCTGATTTTCCTATACTTAATTTTGCACATATATGTAGCTTGATTTATATACAGGGAAAACAAGACCATTAAGAATAAAAAATAATTGAGCACAAAGGAGGAATGATGTAAACTCACCTAATAGAGTGATTTTTTTTTCTCCTTACAATCCTTACGACTTGCATGACATTTATGAACTTGAGAATAAAATAAAACAAAGGGTGCAAAGAGACAGACTACTGAAAAGAAGAGGAAGAAGACTTAGATCTTTATTTTAGCCTTTGCAACCAAAGGGCACAGAATCAATGATCTTATGTGTTATTTTTCATTTTCAAAGGGATTTGCATTATTGCATCCTCATTATCACCTTCAGGGAAGAAAATAGTGTAGCGTGGTTACAACAAAGGCTTTGCACAATTTGTTTCAACAGTTTCTTCATATCAGTAGATAAAACTACCTTCTACTTACTGCTTGCAACAATCTGAAATGACTCTACCTATGTTGCAGTATTTTATACATGAGTGTTTGACAGGTTTGGGGTCTGAGTGCTTTGTTCCACAGTCTGCTTAAAGGTGAGTAAGTCATGTCTAAATCGATGAGACAGAGGTTCATCAGGTAATTTCAATGTATGCCTAGCTTTAAGTTATGTACCTGATTTAAACTGGGGTCTCTTGAAAGCATTTTTCCTGTCACCTGCTGGCTAGAGGAAATTCAGCAGAAGGACTGGGAAAATTTTAGGGAGGTACTTCATAGCAGATGAACACTGCTACCTTACTCAGTTGCAGGGATAGAGAAGGGTCTTGGGACAAGAGGTGCAGGGGTAACATTCACCTCCTTTAACTTAACTGTAGAGGATTGCAGTGTACACATATACACCTCAACTATCCTCCAAGGTCTCTCTCAATTAATGGACAAGCAGGCTTTTGTAAGTGCAACTGTGATCAGTCTCATCCTAAGACAGATGGTAGAACAGAGAAAATAATTATGACCCTTAGCCCCCTCTTTCACTCCACTCATAATGGAGCTTATCCCAAAGGCAGCCACCTACACTGCAGCTGTCTAACACTGGATGAGATTAGATCCTCTTTTTCTCCCAGGACAAAACTCTTATACAAAGGGCTGGAATCACATTTGTATTTTCCTTGAAATAGTTTCAGATCCTACTTTTGCCTCTAGCCATCCATCCTACTTAGGATCGTGCTTCCTGATCCTATGTCATTAAATAGCCCAAAACGTGAGCAAGACACTGGCAATGTGTACTTGCCCATGCTTTCTTTTATGACAGTGACACTACAAACTGTAGCAGCTGAGACAAGATGTATCCTCAAGGTTCAGTCAGAAATTCTGCAGCCGCAAGAAAACTTGATAAAACATTTAGAAATAAAATGTCTGTCAAATCCAATGAAGTGCAGCGTCATTTGTCTGGACCTATACTCTTCAGTAGCAAAAAATACAACCCTGTCAATAAGTAAATAAACAAATAAATGGCCAATTGATTCCGATGTGTGACTTCTTCCTACTTAAATTCAAAGCATTTATAGAAGTGTCTATTGTATTTTGAGTACATTGTATCCTGGGAATTCAATTTGCTCAATTTGGTCAAACAGCACACTTTCCTTCTGAGATATGAGTCACATCGCAGGTGAACTAACACGTAGTCTAGAGCTGAAAGGAAACGAAAACCCAGCCTTTGTGGGGTTTAGTGCTGCTTTCAAAATACACAATTATCAACCTGGAAGCTAAAACTCTGGCTGGCAAAAGACTTCTTAACTGTAAGGTGGGCATCTGTATCCAACGATGCCAATGGGATTGTGCACAGTGCCTGATGCTAACTGGTGGTATGAATCTTGTCAGATTAATTCTTAGATACCGAACTCCACAAGATTCTGGGCATTCTAGCCCGAGTCTAAAATCAAGAGAAATATTCATGTCATCTACTCTTTTCACTGAAGTATAAAGAACAAATAAGGTTAAAAAAAAGTCTGTTATTCAAGGTATTGCTGTGTAGTCAAACAGTAGCTTATAGCCCATCCTCTACATGGTAAATTTTCCTCCTGCAGAATTAAAACTGAGCTGTTGTATTTCAAAAAACACACCCTGGTACTCTTTCTGTATTGACCGAAATTCCCATTTTATTCAGTACTCTGATAAGTGTTTTATCCCATAGCTGAACCAACTTTGTTAAAGTGAAGGCTTTTTTACAGACAACTAATTTTTCTCCTGCTTTGGTGGGAACATTAACTTGCATCCTGCTAATTTTAACATAACTCAGCAGCTTCATCATGTGCAAAATACATGATAATACACAGGTGCACAACTGTATGGATGGTGATTCTATTTTAAAAAAAAGAGGTCAAATGTGGTCATGGGAATTTCCTTTAGAACTATATAAGGCATCAGCCATATGCAGTTTTCTGTGAAAATTTTATGCTATATCAGATTTTTTCCCATGTCTAAAAAAGCCTACAGAGAGCAGGAAACATCATGTTCTTTTAGTGCTGAGTGTGATGTTACTAGCAATTTGGTGAATTTAGGCTCATTTGTCAGTTGTATCTAATTTAAACAGCTATTCCCTCGTTCTAAATCTTGAGCTGGCACTGCCTACAAACTGCAAGTATCCTCAGCTCCCCTTTGAATTCTTAGAGCTATCGAGAGTGGGATTCACCAGACCTTAAGGCATCTGTCAACATACATTTACAACTGAGCTAAGCTAAGCTAGGATCTCTTCATAAGCTTTAGAGAGAAATCAATAGTTTTAGGGAATGAGTCATCCAAGCAGTTTTGGATACACCAAAGGAAAACATTCTTTGACCTTAAAGAGAAGTTAAGGTTACTAACTCAGAGATGCCTACTCACAGTAGCTCTTTCCTAGCATAATTTATGAACTACATCGATTGATTTCTCATAGCCCAGCACAAGTTGAGACTGATTCCATAGAATATGGAATTTACTTTACAACAGGTACACGTAAAGGGGTGTATATTTAAAGAAGATTAGCATCCAATTTATATGACCAATGGCAAGCAACACTATATCCATTCAAAGTAACTAAAAAAAGAAGGTCAGAAAAAGCTTTCATTTTGCTGCATATTATTTCTCTCTCTCCTACTTTCAAGATCCCTCAACATGACTTTCAGGCCCTGCTTCTTTACCTTCTGAAAAAGCTGAAATTTCCATAAGGTTCAAATGTGCTTTTGTCAAACAACCCTTAGCCTCAGCAAGAAATGGCAGTCAGAAAACGGCAGCATCTGCAGAAATTAGAAATATTCAGGTGATACCAGAAATCAAAATGAGCAAAGGAAAGAGTTTTTGTCTCCACTCTTAAAGAGCAAGGCAGAACTATCTCCCTGTGTGCATAGGTAACCTTCACTGAATAGCTCTGCTCCTAAAGAAAAGTGAGATTTCAAACTAAATGTCCTGGGCTTTTGTCAGCTACTATTTGACTTTTTAATTTCTCCTTCTTGACAAGGAGAATGTCAGAAATTGTATGCATAAAAGCATTCTGGAAGAAACACCCAAAGGCAACAATAGGTTTACTGCAAGATCCCACTGTCAGTTGTGGAACTAAAGAAACAAACATCAATTCTTTATATAAATGTCCAATGATGCAACCATCCTGCTGGGTCACATACTATTCAGAATCACTGCCAAAGGCAATCAGGCCAAATACACTGTAAATGTATTTCACAGAAAGAAAAAGAAGATGTAAGTCATGAAAACAGTTAATAAAACAAACAACTCAACTGCTGTGTGATGGAGACAGACCTCAGAAGACACTTGCTTCTGAAGCCAAGGGAGGACCTGACAGGTCTTGTTACCTGACAGGTAATAAGAAATAATCAATAACTAGGCAATAAAATAGTTTCTGCACATTTCAGTGGAGGGGCCCATGGATACATCCTGAAGACTGGCCCCAAAGAACCAGTTGCTGTGCAAAAAATATTCAATTTCTTCTACCCAAAGGTATGGATGCATTTCCCATTTGCATTTCAATTAATTTCCCTGGGTATTCACATACAAAACACAGTGTACAGCGACTATTTTTGCATATTTTGTTTCCTAAGGTCATTCTCAAAAAGCCATCTTTCTTTTCCTCCACATTTAGCATCATTTGCCTTCAGGGAATCCAAGACCAAGGCGTGTACATCTCTATATACTCTAAGCACGGCTGGCCCTTTTGCTCTAGCAAGTCAGCAATAAGAAAAAGAAAAGAAAGAAAGAAAAATAACCTGAAAAACAGCCAACTTATCAAACCAGCAAGAACTTTCAGACTGGGACAAACACACTTCTTGTTTGCATGAATGCATACCTGAAGGAGTGCTGCCAGTGCTTTGTGGCTTTTTTCCAAACTTACATCACCATAAAATGAGAGTGAATTCTGGTCCCCAAAAAAGTTGAACAAAAGTGAAGCAAGCCTCAGGCTTATGTAATGTGCTGAATTGGTAGAATACTGCACTTCAGGGGCAATGTACCAAAGTGAACCAATAATAATCAGCCATCAGCAGGGAATATCCGTCAACTTCAAGCTTTTAAGGCCTTGAACTGTATGACTCAGTGATGCACCACAGCTCCATTTAGTTTAGTGAAATTGCACTGACTTGTGCCATCTTGCAGGTCTGGCCTTTTTTTATTGCTGATTCTTAAATCAAGGTAGTGAAATCAGCCAAATTCCTAAGGGCAAGCACCGTTCATACCTATCACTGGTTTCTGAATATGGTTTTAACTGTTTTTTCAAACCTTCTGGCAGTTTGGTTGGCAAGAATCAGTGTGTCTTACTCCTCAGAACAGGCTTGTTCTATACATTGTGGTAATTTTCATTACACACTTGTACAAAGCTCTGGATGTAGAGATATGGTCCTTTATCACACCCCAGAGGAGGCAAACATGCAGGTACTGGCACCCAGTCTTCAAACCACTGTCTGCCAAGGCCTTTCGGCACAGATCAATGACTGTGCTGTACCCACAGCTCAGCCACCACAGCACACTGAACTGCACTGACTTCTGCCACCACAGTGTTGCCTTGGGAAGGCTGACCTGGAACAGAGACTGGACAGAGCTAAGAGAATAAAGAAAGTATTTATTAAAAGGCCTTTAAAGATACATCTTGGGCAGTACAAGAGCCTGGCCAGGGCTACACCCAAGGTGGACCTAAAATGGTCACAAAACGGACAGCTGGTCACGAGGTCTTACACTTTTATAAGTTTTGGTCTGTTTGCATATTGGAGTTTACTGTCCAATTACAGCTTCAGATTATGAAGTCCCATCCTTCTTGTTTTCTTCCTCAGTCCACCATTGTTTATGTTTTTGGGCCTGAAAAAATTTTAACAGTTCTCCTTGATCTCCATCTGGAAAAGGATTTGTTTTGTCTACCTGCTCTGTGAAGAGAGCTTACTAACATTTTATATGAGGCTCAGAACGACATCCCTAGGCATCACAGAATCTGAAAAACATGAAAGCTAAAACCTAAGGCATCAACAGGACAAAGTGCACTGTCCCATATACCACAGTGACTACAGACAGTACAGTGAAAAAGGTAGGCATACTTCAGACAAACATCTTTGCTCTCCCAGTTTAGCTCAATGCAGAGTCTTCCCAAGGACAAAAAGTACCTAAAAAATTACCAACAGCCAAAGCTCTGGTCATTGAAATTCAGGAGGAAGTGAAGATCTAAAGATGTTCCTCACTCTACATTAAAGCACACATTACTGCTACAGGATGGCTTAAGGAACAAATCCCCAAACCATCCTGAATTCTTCTTCAGTGAAGCTTTTGAATGAGGCACAGAAATAGTTTTGAGTTGTGCCTATCCTTGACAGAATGGGATAACAGATGATGAGTCTGCAGGTAACTCCTTAGGGGGATATCTGGGGGTGAGAACACCAAGCTGCTGCCAGGGGATCCCATTACCAGGACTCGCAGCTCCAGGACAAACACCTGTTTATACAACCAGATGTAAAAGTATGACTTTAAAGATTAATTTTCTTAGCATGACTCTCAGCTTGTTATTTCACCCATGGGGTGGCTCTGTATAAATGCAGCTTTGGAAGTGCCTAACTTGGAATTATTTTCACTAGGATAATGGGTTAGAGCAGTCATTCAGAGTCCACTGGAGACACACAGGTACTGCTTTGACATCATGGTAAGTGAAAACCTCAGGCTAGCTTAGGCAGAGTAGTGACAATCATACCAATGTGGATTCAAAAGCAGCCTTGGGATTCCAGTTTCTGAGTCAGGTGTGGCTGGAGGCACTGCACTGGTGACGTGTTTCTTATCGGAGGAAGAGCTGCAGTCTAGTGACTCATACTGAGAGTATCTGTGCTACTATTTGTCTAGCAGGGAATGCTGATATTTTGTGGGGGGAAATGGCCTTATTGCAACAGAGTAAAGTAATGGTACAATAGTAATAATAATTTACTTCTGCAAAATGCCTCTTATTGTGAAGAATCACTCAATAGATCCTATATGTGTATATATGGGGATCAATCAGTCCCCTCTGCAGGGATGTGGCAACTATTCTGCATCAGCAATGCTGTACAGAAGCATTTTAGAGGATAAGTGAAGAACAGCTTCTCTAAATATGCATATAAAAAGAGGATGTTGTGCAGAAAAACCACCAAGACACATTTATCAATATCTGTATCTTCAAACAGGAAGCTCTCTTATCTTCTTTCGTAATTCCAGGGCAATACCAGAACAAGGCTTTGTGTGAGCTTTAAAAACACAGAGGACATGAGAAAAACCTGAGGCACAAAGGAAAACAACTACGTGCCCATTAGAGAGATGAGAATTCAGCAGCCTACCCACACTGTTACATTCAGTCTCATCCCCATGGAACTGCACTCGCAGAGCCAACCAAAAAGCCTTGCCTTGACAAAATATGAAGCGGTTGCAGCTTACCCCCTGCTTAGAGGACCCCATTAGGTCAGACCATTAAACAAAGCAGGAACCTCTTGCCTTCCACCTATTCAAGAGCAGACACCACCCTTCCCTCTCACACTTCCTCCTGGTGTTCAGTGCAAGGTCTTACACATCCATAAAGGGGCATATCTTCAGATCATTGAGATGGAGCAACTCCTCTGGACTTAGTGATTTTGTCCCAGGTTAGGCCAGCTGAGGATATCATGTCTCAGCTCTCACCCACCACCAAGGCAGGAGCCCAAGTAGGCAAGGTTCTCCTCACCCCAAGCAGCCATGGTGCAGCCTCTGCCCTGCCCAGCAGTGTCCTCTCCTCAGCTGGAGCCACTCCACTGGGGACCAGGGTCCTCCTGCATGCTCTCATGAGGTGCCCAGGCTCCTATATTCCTGAAAAAATTTACTTGAGCTTCAGGACTGCTGTGAAAGGGGGTGAGCCCACCTTCCTTCCCACCTTAACAAACACCCGTCTCCCTCCTCCTCCCTGCTGTTAGTGATCATCTGGCTGCAGGGCAACCAAGAGAACAGACAGAGCCAGCATAAACTAAACTAAACTAAACTAAACACTAAACTGTTGTCAACTCTTTCAGTTCCCCATGCCAGCTCACAGTGCAGGGGTACATGCTGACACAGCACAGCCTTGGTCACCACACCCTCTGCTTCGCAGCAGATGAGCGAATCCACCAACTCTTGGTTCTGTTCTTAGTCACACCGGAGGAACCTGTGAAGATACCATAAGCGGGTACAAACCACCATCAGATAGTGGTAAGAGTGCCTCAAGGAAGGGTCATATTTTCATGGCAAACTGCTATTATTCTTCTTCTTTTCACAATAATTATACAGAAATACAAAGCAAGGTTCAAATAACTGTGCTTATTAACTCTATATAAGGTGTTACATGAACACTTTGCCATGCTGGCTGCCTTTCAAATCACAAAAGGGCCAGGAAACAAGTCCCATACAATTTAAAAGTTGGTCTATTCCTGACCATTACAAGTAGGCTTTAATATAAGAGGCTTTAATTGCTGCAGTTAATGTATATAGGTAACCTAAAACAAAGGGAAAAAATTCCAGCCAAGCAAACAATAGACATTCAGTGTGGGAATTCAAAGACAACCAACAGTGACCTAATTGTTCTCCTATCAAAGACTATGGGGGTTTTGCTATTGATTTCCAATATAGCTACCGTTTGCATAGGCTGGAATTTAACAGTGGGGAAAAGACCTTTCCTTCACCTTCAGTTTTACAGATTGCCTCTAACTGTTTATAACTGTAGAGTGCGTTTTTCATGTCAGCTCAAGAACTTTTTTAATACAGAAAAGTCATAAATATTCAACCATATCAAATTTTCTCTTGGTTCAGTTTGGAAGCTGGAAGTGAGGCAGGAAAACCAGTATCACAGACTCAGGAAAAAAAAAATCAGCGAACATTGCAAAGTCCTTCTGCAGAAAACCACATGTACTCTGTGATGTACAAAGTACTTTACAAAGTACTGCAAGAAATTTTAATCTGGGAAGGTATGAGACGGATTCATGAAATGTCTGACTTTCAGGGCAGAAGGAATAGGCAGGAGCCTAGACTGTGATGCTATAGCAGTCCAAGAACCATTGAAACAAAAATCCCATCAGATTACCAGCACAGTTTTATGTCCAACATGCTCATACTTTTGTATATGGGGTATCACACCCCCAAACCTGCCAGGAAAGTACATTAGATATTCCTATAGCAGCATGTCTAAAAACTGTTGGCCATGGTGGGATTTTTAATTTGTTCCCTGCTGACAGGAATGTCATGCTAGATGGTATACGAGAGAATTCCCCCACAAGAAGTAAGGACAAAGCAAACACACCTCAGAAGGACAAGGTGAACAAATGAATGACATGTAGGTACTATACCACCCCTCTGTTTGCACAGTACAGCTACCCACCCACCCAGGAGATATTTTTCATATGCTATTTAGAATGTCAACCAATGTATGTTTATGTAAAAACGTTAATCGTGCCCATGTAAAGGAAACCAAGACGATATTAATGACCGTCTCTTGCTTTGACTTTGTTTCCATTTGTTTCATTGAGTTGCCTCACTGTGAGTGGCAGGGTGGCTGAGGCTTACAAGCACACATGATGGATCTCTCAGACTGAACTACCCAGCAGCCTTTGTAGCGAAGGTCACATCTTAAACCATTCCCTTGCTTGTAATCATGTCAGAGTCAATAAGCATTCATATCTGAATACCAAATGTAGCAGTGCTGGTGGTTTAGATTAAGGAGGGAGGAACACAGGTCAGGCAAGGAGACCACTCAATTGGTTTTCTCTGTCACAGTATCTTTGATCAATACAACTAGCATCTCTCATCACCTGTCCCATCACGTGAAAATATCCTGCCTATCTCAGCAGAATAGCTTGCCTAAAGTCTCTTATAATGAAAAAATAAATATGATTACTCTCTTGGTATTTTTACAGAACCTTGAAACGGGATATGTTCAGGTCTTTCTTCAAGGTGAGACCTGATCTTTTCAGCCATGAATTTGCAAAGCTAACAAAACAACTCAGACATGTTCATGAGGCTGTTTCCAATGTCACCAGGACAGATCATAAATTTCATCACGTCTGCCAAAACCAGGAGATAAGCTCTAGGCTAAACTGCAAGGTCAGCGTAGTCAGCTCAAGGCTGAGCCTGAATGCTTCCAACATTCCCCCACATATGTTGAGGTACATGTTGTTAGCCTCTGGCTTTCAAAATTGGCATTTAAGTAGCTAAAATCTGTGCTCCTCTGGGTCTCAAATAAATTTTACTGAGTGGAAAATAGAGTATGTAAATTATTAGTCCCAAGATCTGGGTAATTAGAGGTTTAGCCGATTTATATCAGCAATTGCAACAACAAACAGAATGCTTCAGCATGCCTTCTGCATCTTTCTGAACCAATTGGTACATAACAACAGTAAAATTCAAGATTCACTCTTGACAAGACAGTCCTCTCAACTGACAGCCAGAGCTTGTGAACTGCCTTCTTGTGATTTTTCTGCCAATGTTGGGCACAGGTTGCTTGAAATCTCACCTTTGTGGGAAATTGGGGAAAAATGAGAAACTCATAACTTACTGAGTATTCTCAGACTAAATTTTTCCTGAAACAACATCTGCTTTTAAGTGGTTCCCATCACCCATTCAGAGCAGCCACAAGAGGGATGGGTTCACTGTGGCAAAACAATAACAACTTTAGAAATATTTTCAGTACATTTCAGTAAATTTGGAGTACTCTTCTGTGCATTTTTCCTTAGCTCAGTTTGTTAAAGCTTGGTTTTAATAACACCAAGGTTGTGAATTTGATCCCTGTATAGGCCATTTACTTAAGTGTTGGACTCAATGATCCTTGTGGGTCCCTTGCAACTCAGAATATTCTGTGATTCTGATTCTCTGAGAAAAAAAAAGTAAGCTGAGTCTAAAAGTCTGGCACAGTGTAGTGTCTGTGCGCAAGACGGGTACACCAGACCTAAAGCAAATGTTGTTGTGGCAAAGCTGAACTCTTCAGTGTCATGGACCTTACAGAGATATTCATGCCAAGGAAAACTTGTAAAAATTATTATTCTCTTACTTTGTAACATCATACAGGACCCCTTTTGTCCTAGTAGAAATACCAATATAAAATACAGAGCAGTAGCAACCCAGACCAGTTGCCATGATGGCTGTTCACCTGAGCTCCAAACATAGCTCACCTTGACCATACACATCGCTGCTATTGATTGCTATTTACTCACAAGAGAGTCCATTCGCCTCAAAGCTTGGGAAGCCCTGGGAATGTGGACCAGTGCTCAGTCTTCCATGCTGGCAAAGACACCAATGACATCGGAAGTTACATCTTCAGCTACCTTCAAAAATCATACCTTGTCAGGATTTGCATCTATCCCCTCCCATTACTGGTGTTTTTTATTTGTTACGCTCCTCAGAAAGTTTTACCCACCAGCACCATGAAGTTTGGTTAAGCAATTCTACCCCATGAAATAGACAATTTGAACTCCACGGAAATTGGAAAATTTCTGCCATTTAGGGGGAAAAAGAAAGGGAAAGAGGAGAAAAGAGAGAAATTAGAACTGCCTAATTGATTCACAAACCAAAAGGATCAAGAATGCTTTGGATTATTTATTCACAGTTAATGATTTATCCAGCCATAATTACAGCCGCTAGAACATCTTCCTTGCTGCAATATTAATTACATTTCTTTCATGGCTGCTATTTATATAAGCACAAGATGAAATATGCAATTAGGTGATCAGATGCTGCAATGGTGTCACTGATAATTTTTTTTCACAATAGTTATTATCCTCTTAAAATGATGGTAAAGGTTGTGTGTAATTGCTGCCTGTCCTTTACTACAGAGTTCAGAGAGTTCCAGGACAGCCCTAATGGAGCCAATGAGCGGGTCCAAGGCATCCCCTGTCCCAAGAGCAAGGTCAGGTCTCCCAAAACAAGGACACGTGTGCAGAATGCTTTCTTTATTTGCTTGAGTATCAATTACAAACATGAAAAGAAATAGAGAAGCTGAGGGACAAGGCTGCCAAGAAACACCAGATCAGAGTCAGGACAATACAAGGTGCACAGTCCTAAAGAAAACTAAAACAAAAACCTTCTGCACCTATGTGCTGAGCAGAAAGGGTCTCAGCACCACAGGCAATGGGGCTAACCAGCTGGAATCCCTCTGCCATCAGAAAACCAATACTCTGGCTTGGTAGAGAAGAAGAAATTAAAATAAACCCTTGATTCCATCACCATTTTCCCTGGCTATGGGAGCAATCTATCATGACACTTTATATTTAGCTGAACGCTTGCGTCAGAAAGGATAAAAACAGGAAGAGCACTAATATCTTGATCTTTTATACTGCTCCATGTATACTGCCTTTCATAGGAGGTAACTTGCTATTTTAATTTTGTAGGCAGTAAAGCTTAAGTGCAAAAGAAAATAAAAATATGATGAAAGCATTACTGCATGATGCAACCGTAGAAAATAATATTTCTACTATAGAAGCTATTAGAAAATCTATTAAAGCAATAAGTTCTTAAAATTAATTTTTATGGCATGCTAAATATAGAAAAAAAAAAGGAAAAAGGGACAGCATGTTCCATAAAATCTTGGAGTAAATTATCCGCGTGAAAAGATACATATTAATATTCAACAGCACATATAGTGGTATTATACCTGCTTATTTTACATGTCATATGATTTGTTCCCACAAAGAAAAGAACAGAGGAGATGTATCCCAGGGCTTCAGTTTTCTAACTTGCAAGTGTGAGAAAGAGGGAGTTGCAAACTGTTTTTTATCCCATTCTTTCATCAAAAGTCTATTTTGGTCATTTCTGTGAACCTGGCTTCTAAGGTTAGTTGACGGTTTGCACTTTCTGTATGGAAAATGAGAATAGTACCACAAGTTCAAGGACTTCCTTTTAGAATGAGAAGTATAAATATAAGAGGATTATCTATAAATATATCTTATCTTATAAATATAGAGGTCACCTAGTTCTAACCCCCTGCTCACCTGCAGGATTTCTTACTATGAGTGCTGTTAATTGTCACGCTTCTAGGAAACAGTGAAATCTAACTAACAGAAAGGAAGCTGGTTTGCTTGTGTTTTGCTCTAACACAGAGAATCAAGCCAAGTCAGACATCTAGTTATTGCAAGCATGGACATTTTTCAAGACTTGAAAAGACTGCAGAAAGTAGAATGATTTTGGTCAGAAATTTATTGCTCCAAAGGAGCAGCTGTAAGGCTGAATCTCAAACTGGTGAGAAGGTGCCTTAACACTTGTCCTTTTGTAAGAAACACCATTTCACATAGTAATCATCAGCCAGATTGCTGGTAAGAGCACCACACTGGTGGGACACACCTAATACCCTAGTATTGGTCAAAAAATATTTGGTGGACAAATGTTCCTTTAAAGCTTCTCCAAAAGTGAAACTCTAAGAGGGAATCCAGTGATTAGGGACAAGTTTAATATAACTGAAAGCTTAAATTAGTTTCCACAGCATTTACATCAGCTATTCCATCCAGTTAAGGTGAAACTGTTCTTGTGATGCTAAAGTATTTACATTTACCTGATTATTTTGGCTTTTTATTTAAAATACTGAAGTGTTACATTTGATAATTGATAGTAAACAATTGAAATATAACCAGAATGAGATTATTAAATATTTTCAAATTATTTTTAAAGCAGGTATTTCCTTTTAAATACTTTTTAAACTTTGATTCCTATTTAGCATGTAAGTATTCAAATACTTGAATTTCTACTTTCTAACCAATTTTTGCCAAAGTGCCTTATGTCACTACCTAATTTTCACTGGTTTTTTGTTCATTTAATAAATAATTCCTACAACTCACTCAGAGTTTATTGCTGGAAGTATATTTCTTTAGGGAGTTCTTTTTTATGGTTATAACACTCTTCCTTCCAAAATTTCACTTACTGAACTCCTTTTGTTTTCTTATCTGACTTGGGCTTGCCAGGGAGAAATATGTAGCTTAATATATTTGAGGTAGTAAGAGCCCTCACACAGCTGATGAAGCAGCAGCAGTGGCTAAAGTTGATGGGGAGCAACAATCCCCTTAGAACATGCTCGGTGTGGTACCATGGAAATTAGAAGGATTTTGCTGAGCAAAGAAGATATTTTTCTTTGAACATTGCCTCCTTCAAAGCAAACTACACTCCAGTCCCTCCCCTTAGAACCCTGCACTACGTTCTAAGGCTGAGACATATGATGGATGGACCATATTGTTTGAAGACAAAGCTGTTTATAAATATCTCAGCTTCTGATAAAGGGCCTGATCTCACTTATAACAATTTTAGCCCAGCTTTACATTAACTTACGTGAAAGAAGATCTGTAACATATAAACAGTGGAGAGTAAAGCTTCTTCCAGAAACGTGATCTGCTTCCTGTGTTTAAAAGATATTTATGCTCCCTCTGTAGCAGGCTGGAGTCTGCAGGGATTTTTTTTCCTGAGGAAAGATTGATTTATGAAGCTCTGTTAATGTTGCTATGCGGTCAGTCCCTTCTGCATTTAGGTCTTTACATTTTTACCCTCACCAGCAGGACTTATCAACAAATGTATACAGCAAAAGGGGATCATCAGGATGTGGCTGTCACCTGATGACCTCAGGGCAGACATTTGTCATGCAAATTTCTGTATCTCAAAGCACAGTCTGTGAACAATACCAGGTATATTCATACAGTACAACCTGCCCTCATTTTAATCAACATAAGTAATTATCTTCCCAATTCCTGCTTCTATACCCTTGCAGCTCATTGCCTCCTTGCCCTCCTTTCCAGGCTTGATGAGAAATACCCACAGTTTCTCAAACATGTACCAGCCAAGTCAGGCTCATATGTCTGAAAACCAGTGATGAAGGTGAGCTGAAAGATTAGAGAAGTGCTGCAGTAGGTCATCCAGAAGAATTGGCTCTGGGGGGGAAAGCAGAGCCCATTAATAACAGACTTGTTTCTTTCCACTTCGGAGCTCTCAAGGTGCAAAGCTTCAGATGTGCAAGACTTGACAGGCCTGCAGCATTTACAATTAGAGTGTGCAGTCAGGGGCATTTGGCACCACTGAGACGGTTTGTGGAGAAAATGTGCCATTTCAGTCATCTGAAAAAGGGAGCTTTAGACAGTTGTGAGGGTCAGAAATTGGAGGAAGATGGCAGCTGAACGAGGGCCAGGACACTTGTAGCCAGGTCACTGAGAAGGCTAGAGTTTAGGCAGTGGGAGAGGAGTGTCTTGGTGATCCGATACTCTGAGAACCAATGCATCTGTAAGGAATGTCCCAAGGGAGCAGCAGTGCGGTTGGAAGAGGGGGTCTGTATTCCTAAGCCAAAACACAAGGGGCCCGAGGAGCCAGAAATAAAGACGGTGAAGCCAAAGTTGAAAAGCAGCAAGGTCCACCATGGCCAGATTTACAGAAGCAGGGCAATCTGCTGAATTTCAAGCCAAAGTCAGGGCTCAGCTCTTCCATGAGTAAGTCTCTGAGTAGCTGCCTACAGAATGTGAAGAGCCCATGCAAAGCTTGGCTTCTGCACCCACTCCTAAGGAAGCAGTACTGGGCTGCTGTGAGAGCCAAGGGCACAGGGACAATGCCTGATTAGTATGGGACTGATGGGTCTAGTTTCTCCAGACTGAAACTCATTTATGTTAAGCTAGTGTTTAACATCTGCCAGTTAAAAAAA
>WBMY01008815.1:673532-743016 GCA_013397315.1 Donacobius atricapilla
AAAAAGAAGGCAGAAAATTCACACCTCAGACACAAGCAATATAATATTACTCAGGTTTCCATCTGAAATACACTGTAGGACTCAAAATACTTAGGTAAAACTCACCAATACAATCCCCAAAACTAAACAGAAATGAGAATATTCATTCAAAATAAAAAAACTCTTTGAAAGTGAAATTGCTTTGTTATTGCAAATTATTTTCCCTTTCAGCTCATGGAGGGTTTTTTACTCCTTATTCCAGTGTGATAAGAACTTGAATTTTGGTTGTGTTATTTTGTTTGTTTTGGGTTATTTTATCTTTATAATCTCTACAGGGTAAGATTATTATATCACCATCCACGCTAAGATTCTGTTGGTTTTGTTGGTCTACAAGTACTAAAGTTTACTTTACAAGGGAAATCTTTCTTGATCATGTTGTTTCAGAAATATTAACAAAGGATGGCTTTATCTAAGCTATTCTAGTGAAACAGAGCAAAGGAAAATAAAACATCTGTATTTCTACCACTGTTTCTTCCACAAACCCTGGAGAGACTGAATAATTGTTTTCCCCATTATTTCTTACTTTAACAAGCTATCCTCGTAAAACCCACCTCTATGTTTGCTTTTAAATAAACTACATCATATCAAGGATTAAAACCCCATCTCTTGAATTGATTTAGAGCACAGACTTGATTTATATCTAATCAACAATGCTTACTTTAACTCATCTTGAAAGTACTTGTAAAAATATATCCCATCTCAGGGAAAACAAACTGCAAAAGACTAGATGCTGATTTTTTCCGTGCTATAAGTTAAAATAATATGCATGGTAACTCTATATAAAAAAGTATTTCCTACAGAAATGTGGACTTATTTTACTACAGGTGGAAAACAAGTGAGCATTATTAGAGCAGTCGATGTGAGAAACATAGACTAACAATGTGCTTGGCACTGAAATCACACTGGTGTAGAGCTGATTCAATTCTGATTTACATTAGTGAAAATTCAAACTGGTTGTGACTTTCTGGTTAATGTGACGGTAAAACTCCTTCTCTAGTCACTGATTTAAAGTGTTTCCCTCAAGGCAACTGTGACAGAGTGATGATTTTAAGAAGGCTGTTATCATTATGGCTCTGTCACTGTCCATAGAACAAAATGAGCCTCAGAAACCTGAACTATTCCTTAAACTAGCACTGCGTAGAACTGGAGAAAAACACTGTATGAAGAAAACAAAATAGAAGGCCTTCCATCTTTACACAACTTTTTTCTGAAAATAATAGAGAATAAAAATAGGACAGTATAAAATTGGACCTCTCCATTGGTCTATGTAATTTTGACAGTTTTCTTAACTGTCTTGATGTCTCTTGTATTGCACACTGGTGAATCACTTCCTGCACTCTTACTACACGCTCTTTAGTAATGATGACATAAACTACTGCTGTAAATGACAGGAAAAAAATCTTTCCTGTCTTTTGACAAAGAAGTTGAAGTCTTCATAGAAAATGAGAAACTCAGGGCACCTGCAGCTATGGCAACCTTCCGGGATGATTATCTAATAAATTACAGAACAGTGGTAAACCTCTACTGCAGCCTGCCCAAATCAAATAGATTTTCAGCATAGAACAACATGTACCTAAAGCTCTGCAAAGTGATGTGGGATTGCAGTGGTGAGCAAAATCAGCGCAATGTGTCACAAGCAATCACGCATTCTGGCCAGTCTTCCAGAAGACAGGCAGACATTTTATCTCTCAAGAGGGCAAAAGTAATGAAAGGGCTTAATCCATTCATTCTGTTCTCAACAGCAGGGCCCAATTCTAGCTTATCACAAATAGCATCTGTTTCATGTTGGCAATCAGTCATTCATCAGCATTTAAGCCACCATAAATTCATCAACCTGCAACACACCTGAGGGAAAACCCAAGACTGGAAAAGCAGGAATGTTGGTGAACCAGATAAAGATGCAATAGCAGCTCAAGTTGGGAAAAGTCCTGGGCCCCAGTATCAGGACCCCTCTTTTTAAATATGTGCTACCAGAACTTATTCAATCACACAGGCATACGTATGTCATCCATGTAAAACTCTTCGACACTTTCCAAGACCTCTTTCCAAATCTAAGACCTCTGTATCCAAGGAAAATATGACCACCTCAGGCTTTGTCCAGCCTTAATGACTCTATGACTGCATGGTGTCAGTTTTTGCCACTTCCTTTGCTATCTATTGCACTGGGATAAGCAAGCCTGGGAACAAGCTATAGTCCACCGCCTGTAGTCAGCACACGGCACCTCTGGCAGGGCAAGCATCCACTTCTGCCTGCCAGATTCCCTGGAGATCTTTAACCAGAGCAGCAGACATTGCTCTTGGTGCCAAGGTGCCATAGGTTGGCATAACTTTAGCCTTTACTTCTGCTGATATGAGCAAGCTGTCCAAACACTGGAGATGAAAAGCAGGAAACATGCTGGCATTGCAGCACTTTCTGTCCTTAATAAGCACTTATGAAGGCAGGGTGGCTGCACCAAGGCTGCCTGTGGAGACAACTAGGTTTAGTGTCACATATATAAAGCAGACTAAATATTACTTTACTGGGGCTAATATCAGGTACTTAAATATGCGACTGCTGGTCTTAACTCACAGCAGTCAGATTGATCACTTACATGCCAGCAATGTACCACAACCCCTGCTCCAATATATGTCCTACAATTCCTCCTTTTACAGTGACAGTTCCCAGGAATGCTTTGCTAAAATGAAGCTCTATGTGCTCAAGGAAGCAACGGTTGAAATTCATTAAATTTCATAAATACCCAAATTTCTGATTTCTTTCAAATGTTTCCTATGAAGTTGACGCTAAGTGCATCCTGGCTGGCTCCAATCCCAAACCCAGCTGTGAGGCAGTTAGGACTGATCTCCACCTTCCTCTGCTTCACCCTTCCCACCCAAGCAAGCAGCAGGCAGCTTGGTCTGCAAACACCACCTAAGTGCACTGCAGGGTGCAGCGAAGTGCTGAATTGCAACTCTATCCCAGCAAATTAGGCCTTAATACATCAGCAAATGATTTTAGAAACATCCTACTTATCATCTGCACTCCTCAGAGTTATTTACAGGAAGCCAAAAATGGCGCTACTGAATAAAAGTTTTTAAAAGATTTGTTTTACTTCAGAGGTTTGTCTGCCCTCTTCCTCTGCCACAGAATACCTAACATTTCCCCATATACTTGTCATTCTCAAGCAAAAATGTACATTTGGTGCACTCAGAACATTTGATTTATAATTCATATGTATAAAAATCAACTGAAACACCATTTGCTTTTATTGTTTTTTTAGTAAAAGAAAAAATTACTGCTATTAGGCAGGATGGCAAATGGTTAAGAAGAGCATTCCACAGGTGCTACAATGCCATTTCTTTGGTTCAAGCAGCAAGCTTTGTATTTTTTTCTGTAGGGGTAAGATATAAAGTATTTTGGACAAATATAGCACCTCCAGACATCCTAGGACATCCAAGCCACATCTAGGACACCATTGCTCAGTGGAGAGGGGTAAGAGGTTAAGTAGGATACTGTTAGAGCATCTCAAATTATGCTAGATGATTACAAATTGCTGAATTGTTTCACAAATCATGTTTCCTCCAGTGAAGAAAAGTAGGCAGTCTCCTAGCTGTAAAAACCTCTGCTAGCTATCCCAGAAGACTCCATATCCAACCCCTCTCTCCCTCTACTTCATTTTAAAGCCAATTTTACACTAGGGACAGAAGAACTTTTCTTTAGCTGCTAAGTTCATTTGTGTGTTCAAAATCCTGGAAACCCCTCAGTTCATATGATTTAGTTCTGAGCTGCCACTGAGGTCTGCAACTTCAGAAGAAAATTAAAAATTTTAGCAAATATAATTTATCAAATAGATAACTGATTATAAATGTACCTTCTCAGATTTATGGATGCATGTGAAAGAGCTCCGATGAGTTTTGGATACCTCAATGTAAAACAGGCCAGACCACTTATAAATTAGACATTTGCCAAAACTACTTCAGTATATTAAGTAGATACATATGTTCCAGTATATTGAGCAGTAGCCTCATATACCCAGCTATTTTTACTATTAAAAAAGCTCTGTTGAAGTTGAGGGCAGATGTTTAACTTTCATAAGCTGATGGCTTCTGGATCTGAAACTCACATATTCACAGTAATTAACATTTCTCAGGCTAAGAGTATATTACTAAGAGTACAACAATGTCAATGTAACAATGTGGAACAACTAACAAACCAATTTCAGTGAAGCATTTATAACAATGGATTGTCGCCAGTTTTAAAATACTTGTCATTCTTCCTTATGTCTGGAGTTAGGAGGTGTCTCAGGCTCCTTGACTAATTTAACAAAACACAGACCTTACTAGAGCTGTCCCGAGTCTCTGCACAGACAGCAGAGCAAAGGAACACTTGCAGGGCATGATGTTCCCGTCATGATATGGGTGCCAGGACAGGGGGAAAAAAACTGGCAAAGAGCCATAAAAGAGACTACTTCTTCCCTCACCAGGTAAGGCCTGCTGCCTTCATTTTGGTAATGGCCCCAGGTGCTACGACAGATTGAAAGGGAAGATACATAAGCAGAAGGCCAAGGGCTTGGCCTAGATTATCTGAGAAATGTTAAAGAAGCACCATTCTTCACGTACATCTTCTCCTTTTTGAAAAGGAGGAAGTGTGTATCATTACTTTTTAAATGTAAGTCCTTTCCCATTACACTCAACCAGGCTGACGAGGACAGCCGAGGGTGAGCAGTTACACCGAAATACAGTCACACATCCCATACGCAAGGCTGCGGTGTTTGTAAACAGGAAAACAACTTTGATTTATGCTGTTCTGGAGGAATGCCTTTGTCTTTATTACTGGAAATACTGCTCTTTGTAAAGTCAAAGTTTCTGTAGGTACAAGTAATTTTTCACTTTTTCATTAGGCACAGAAATGAAATGCCTTTGAATCATGTCAGCCTTGATAGAAATGTCTCAGATGAATTTGTGGAGTGTCAGTTCAACACTAAGCTGTGTCCACTTGAATTGCTGCAGTGCTGCACACAAGACTGCAGCACAACATAAGCATTCTCTTAGGGGATCTTTCTCATGCTGCCCCTTTGGCCGAAACATTACACACAGATGGGCAGTGCATGGCTGTGGTGTGGTCAAGTAGGTTCAATTCAATCACAACACTCAGACTGGGGAGAAAAGTTGAAAGCAGAAGAGCTGGAAGGAAAAGTCCCACAAGACTCATATTCTCAGCCTTCTGGACACACTGAAGGTAAAAATACCAACCAAACAAAAGACTAAAAGAAATATTTTATTTCAGTTAAACAACTGCTACAACTAAATGTGAGACTGGAAAGTTTGAGACTTCCCTAAACTGTCTCAACCTTTCAAGTCACGGAAAAGAAAAAATTAGAAAAACAAATTAGAAATATCAGAGTTTTTCACAGGATGAGAACCCTGGTCTTATGCCCATCCACAAGAATGAACACAGGTTTTCCACATCCAAAGATAGATGTGTATAGGAAGTGAAAAAAGGAGATTTTTCTTTCTCACTGTTAGTATTGCAATTTGTCAATAGTTCAGGAAGAACAGAGTCAACTGATAGACATTCAGAGGCAGCTTTTTCAACACAAAAATAGCCAACTTTTTTGGTTTTTTAGATTAAAGATTATATTTAGCAGAAAATAAAAGAGATATCCTGTAGTATGTATTTCTAGGAGCTATAATTATAGTTCATCCATTTTCATAATAAATTAAATCCATGACTAACAATGCTTTTGCTGAGAACCAAAATGGTATCTAGACCATCCTAGGCTGCAAACCCCTTTCTTATGTTGTGTACATTTCTAAAGATGAGACTCTTTCACATGTGAAAGATTCCTTGGAGGACACATGTTTATAATTGAAGTGACAATGAGAAGTTGATGATACTCATGTTAATTTACCAAATAATGTAAAATCCTTTAACAGCAATTTGCTTTAATTATAAAATAAGAACATATTTTACCTTTGATTTCAAAACAGCACAAATAGAGCTGTTGTTTTAAATTGATGCTTCAGGGAGTCTCACACATTCCCTGATCACCTTAACATTTTATATGCAGGTGCCATGCACATTTACTTGCATTGCAGCCCAGGGGTGAAAGTGTGGTGCAGGCTGCCCAATTAGAGTTATCAAATATTTATGCAGATTTATAACTCTGCTGAATATGCTTTAAGTGCTCCAATGCAAGAAACAAAACGTGTGGAGGAAAACAACCTGCACAGTACAATGACGATCCAAATGCAACAGTTGCTGGGAACCTTGTTCAAATAATATTACCCACCTTCTGCTTTCTTTTTTAACCCAAGCTGTCAAAGAAATGGTGCTACTGAAAAAAAAAAAAATGCAAGTGGCAGATCCTGGATTTCTGCCTCAATTCACTCCTTTCTAAACATCTATATTCTTAAGTGGCAATACTTTTCTTCTAATTCCTACTGTTGCAACTTGATAAAGAGATTGCATATACAGAGACAAGGCATTTAAAAATATACTGTCTTGATCATAGGTAACTTCATATGTCTTCCCAAAGGGCAATAGGCTTCCCCCCTTGGGATCCAAAGTCAGACATAGCTATTTCTAGATAATTTACAAAATGACTTTATAGTCTTAGGTTCCTAAATTGAGGTGTAATGAAGTGGAGGAGATCTATGCACTATCACAGCTTTTTGTGATAACTAGCCTTCAAAGGAGTGTTAGATAAAATTGTCAGATGCGTACTTCATTTACATTGTCTCTGGGACCTATCCCCAACTCCCTATGCTGGAAGAAAGCAACAGGCAAATTACTTGTAAAACTTGTTCAAGAGCAGAAATGAATGTCTGGCTAAGGGGCTTTCAAGGGGCACCTAATCATCCTTTCAGTGGCTTGCAGCCTGGGAGCTGCAGACATGGGGCATGCAAAGTATCTTCCTAAGGTGACCATGAGGAAAGGTTAAGGAAAACCAGGCTATTAATGAAAGAGGCTTATGTAGCGCAGTACATCTACTGGAGGATGTGTCTGGGCCATTAAAACAGAGTTAAGAGCCTTCAGGCTACTCTAAGTCAGTGTGTAGAACACTTCCATCTTATATAGTAAAGTAGAAGGATTGCCTCCAAAAGAATTGGAAAAAAATGACATTTAATTACAGTTGTTTCTAACACATTCTCTGGAATAACATCGATCTCATCATTCAGTTTGCATACCATTCATTGTACTGTCACCTTGCTCCTGTTTTCATTTCAGGATTAACTGTACAAATTTACTCTTTGTCATAAGAAGCAATGGATGTTTAATTTTGGTGTATGGCTGTAAAGGTTAAGATTTTCACATAAGTGAGAGCCACAGATCATTCTGACCTTGCACAGCTAAGTTTGTAATCAGTAGCTAGACTTCTTTGTAACTACTATATCTGCCATAATATTCAATATCATGACACGCACTTTATTTTGTAAAAGGCACAGTGACTGATCACTGGCTATATTTTAAAACCTTCCAGACCCTCATCAACTGAATACACTTTCTGGTCTGTCTGCACACATGATTGAATTCTGCATCCCACCCACACGTCCCTTGAATTTTTGCTTACTTGTTTTCAAGATTATTGCTCACCTAGCTGTTTGCAAGGAAATACAAAAGCCTAAGGACACAGTGGCTCTGGTAGTTACCACTCCTGAGGAGCTGTGTTTGAGTGGGGTCTTTGCACCCCTCAGAACAGGCCAGTTGGTGTGATTGATCAGGTCAGAGGGGCAAAGCTCTGCTTGGGACTTCCCACAGCCACAGCTGGATGGAACAGGGGACTGGTAAGGGATAGAAACCTTCTTCCACATCACTTCTATTTCTCTTCTCTCTTATGGGGAGCAGAATGGGAATTGTTATCTCTATTGATAACTAACAAGCCCAAGTATCACTGAACAAGTATCACACCCAGCTCTGGCGTAACCCACTTGTAATTGCTTCAGCTCGGGCTTGCACCAAAACTGGCTCTCATGTATGTCCATAGGACTTGTGCCTGAGAATCAGAATTGAAGTGCTGCACATATCTTTTGGAAGAACCAACACTTGCCAGAGTATCCAGAAATGTGTTTCTCAGCCAGAAGTTATACAGCACCAGGTTGAACCAAAAATTCCTTGTTGCTATGGTTGCCACTTGCTCTAAATCTTTTTACTGCTCCTTGTTGAGAAGCAGCAAAGGAGAATAAAAACATACACAACAATTGTAATTGCCTGGTGCATATTTTAATGTTCCTCTTTGGTGGCTGCTTTAAATTATGCAGTAATACTGCTGGCATGTTTCTCCACTCCCTCTTCCCTAAGAGGATACATTTTACAGTGGTGAAATTGGACACTGGGTGTAAGAATCACACATTTGAATAATTTTTTCAGGAGTAGACGTGTCACACGCAATGTATTACAACTCAGGCTGTAAAAATTAAGCAGCATTTGCATTCATTAAGCATACATGAAATTTAATTCCATTAGGTCCAGCAGCATTAAGGTCTGTCTGTTGCTGCTGATGTTACAGCTTAAGGACATTATATCTTCTGGCTAGATTCTATTTCATAACCTAATAAAGCCAGGAATTACATCCTGGCTTGATGCCTTTGTAAATCCAGCTCAATGAACATACAACATGAAAGCTGTTAATGTAAATTATTTATATTCATCATTGTCCAAAATATTAATTTATAAAAAAGTTTAACAGATTAAGAAAACTACAGGCACCATGCCCACAGCAGAACTAATTTACAAGATAACAATATGATTTTCTCAAGAAAAATGTCACATCTAATCTTCCCACTTTTTTACAGATACAATACAGAAAAACTGCGAACATTTCAATGAGGACATTTAAAAAATCAAAGGCATACATTACATTTCAATCAACTTCCCAGAAATTTTGATCTGCACAATCTCCCAGGAAAATCAGGGATATTTTACCTTTTAGATTTTGACATTCTTAGCTGACATAAAAATTAGGTAAAGAAAAGGAGGGCAAAATATGAAATTATTTGAATTGTAGCTCTTATAATTTGTTCTGCTGAAAGAACATTTTGGATTTAGTACAAGCCCAAACACAGCAAATAAACTTACGAGGAAAAATCACTTTGGTCTGTATGAAGTTTCATAGAAGACATCATGACTGGGAACACAAGACTGCCCTCCTAACTACTCCCAAATAAAATTTATCATTAAAAAGCATGAATGAAATTTTTATTGGCAATTTATGTGAGATGAATACAGATGCCAGTGCAAGTTTTCATTAACAGCCCTTAACTCCCAACTTTAAAATTAACAAGGGTTCATGAAGTAAAAGTTCTTACCTTCCAGTCTTCGATTTCTTCTCTGATTGTTACTAGCACTGTCAGGCTAGTCCTCCTGGTTGAAGTACCAGCAAAATGTTTATTTCTAATGATCAGAACAACAAGCCTATTTCCATGGAGATGTGAGAAACAGGAAGTGTTTACTTAATTATGCCTTATTTTCCTGTAAGTAACTTTCCACTGGTCTGAGATGTTAATTTTTTTCAGAAATCAAAGTGCTTGACTGTATCTACAACCTCATTTCAATGGCATAAATGTTTACCACAGGCAAGAGATGATATTTTTTTTTTCTTTTTCAAGGATATTTTGTGGTAAAAAAATTTGAAAGCATGCTAAGTGTATAAATTGTATTTGCATAAAGTTTATTACTAGATATATAAATAAAAATATAAAATTAAACTAGACTCCTGGCAGCTATACTTCCATTTCAAAACTATTGTCATTTCTTAAAAAAACATGTCTCAAGCTACCAAAATAGTCTTTGAAATCATTCAGATCCAAGTCACTAAGCTTTTTCCATAGTCAATGGAGAGAGATAAGAACCCTCAGAAAACAAATTTTATCTTAAAATAGGTGTCTTAGATAACGGACCTAAGCCATTTTGGAGTTTGCCCTCCAGGCAAGTATGCACTGGACAGCTTAGATGAGTAACTCTTAGACAGCTCAACTTAACTGGGATGTCACTTGTTATCTGCTTTAACTGGAATCCACTTCAAGAGCACAGTCTCAGCAATATGTTTTCTATTAATTTACTGCCATGTTAGGGGAATATGCTAAGAAGCTATATATCTCTGTTTATGAGTCAACATAAACTATTTCATCCACAAGAAAAAAACACATGGGGGATGTCTTAGTAACAAATGGTGCAGACTGCATTGTATCCAACTCTAGGAAAATGACATAATGTAAAGGCTCAGGCCTACTAAACAAAAAACTAAATAAATAAATTTTATGAAGTTCAAAAAAAAATATCAGTATTTCATTTTCTGCTTTCTATTTGTCATGTATTAACATTGGTGTCTGTCTGGAACTTGACAGACCATAAAATATAGATCTATTTCTCTGACACTTAAATCTGGAGAAATGCAAAAGGCTCTGATCAGAGGCTTTGCACAGAAGTGATACAAAATGTGCAGAAAAAGCCCTTCAGGGAAAGCTGATTTTGTTCCTGCCTACAGCTTCTCTGCACGGTTAATCTGCATCAGCTCATCCTGACCTTTTCTCCACAGTAGTCTGTGTCACACCTGCGTAAAACCATTCACCTTGGTTCGGTGACTCAGCTGGGAGACATTTCAGGCCAAGGGGGTAGTGGAGAGGAGCATGATTTTTCATGAGTACTCACAACTCAACTTACTTATGAAACTGCCCCTCATTTACAGAGGCAGAGGCATTTTCTTCTCCTTCCCTCTTTAGCCCAGCACAGAGCTCCTGTCAGCAACAAGTGAAGCATGTTTTATGTAAATCACTTCCCAGTGGAGTCACTCATTATTACTGTAGACAGCTCTAAAGAGAGAAACCCATGGCATTTACATGCAAAAACTGTTAATGAAAATGTCATTAAATAAGTCAATCTGCAAGTCACAAAATGGCCTATTTACCTTTTTTCTTCTCCTGTCTTCTGCACTTCACTGTCTCTGGGTACATTTCACTCAAGTCAATCTTTTTTAGCACTAAGTTACAGCTTTCCCTGGAGAGAGACACTCCTTTCTGGCAAACTGGTCATATTTGAGAGGAGGTGCTATTTAAACATTGTGGAAATGTGTCAGAAACACACCAGGTAAGTGTGGGAGTGAACAGCAAGGCCATGGAAGAGGAGACTACAATCACTGGCTGGCTGTAGTGAGGCAATTTCCAGCAGCACTGATCTGGAAAGTACAGTGTAGCCCCTGCTTTGCTATGCATTTTATAGAGTTCATGTCTGAGCCTCTCACTTAGAACTTGCAAGGTCCTCAGGTTTTTAATTCATGTAGTTCACTGGAGTATCTTTCTGTTCACGTGTGCATCCTTAGGATCTACTTTGCTGATTCAAAAAGCTTAATCCAACAATTCTGCTAGAAATTTCCCTATTCCTTCAGACCATTTATATCTCATCGTAATGGACTATACTAACCCAAAGCAACTGTCTGATAAACTGACTCGGATTGGCAATAACGTCCCTTTTTAACTTATTTCCTGGGGGTTTTCCATTTCCACATCTGATCATTGAGGGATATCCCTTGGAAAAAGGAGCTATTGGTATCAGGGGGAGGTCACTCTTGAGTATGCACATGGCTCACACTCCTAAATTATTCCTCCATAATTCTGAGGGCTATCAGGGTCTGCACTGTAGATATGTGTTTATATTAAGTCAAAAAAATTGTGTGGATAACGTCAGTTATCCACAGTCTTTTAGTAAAATATCCTCCATATTTCTAAAAATACCTAAAATTTCAGGTGCACAGAATGTGATGGAAGCGTCTGCTCAAAGCTCTGGCCATTTTCTTTTTTTTTTAACAGCATTATTGGTCTAATAAAGACTAAAACTCCTCTACTCACAAACCTTTTCTCCCTTCTGACCTGAAAGAGTTATGGCTATAACAACCTGAAGCCCATAAACACAGGATCATAGAAGGGTTGATGTTGGAAGGGACCTCTGGAGGTCACCTAGTTCTAACCCCCTGCTCAGGCAGGGCCACCTTGAACTGCTTGCTCAGAACCACGTCCAGATGGCTTTCGAATATCTTCAAGCATGGAGACTCCACCACCTCCCTGGGCAACCTGTGCCATTGCTCAGTCACTCTCACATTAAAAATGTGTCCCGATATTCAGACAGAAACTCACATTTAAATATAATGTTTAAAGTGTACATCGACCCTTATTTGTGCTCAGTACACACCATCCTGGTTGGACAGTACATTCCTTTTCACATCAACCTGGAAACAGATTCAGACTTCTACACTTTTGTATTACAGCCCAGCAGTAGCAAAAGAGAAAACTATGAATCTGTTTTGTCTCAGCATAGAGCAGCAATTCAACATGATGTGGTAAAAAAGGGCAAAAGAAAGAAGCACCATTTCCTGCATTCTGCAAAGTGGAGGCACAGAGAGACTGCTACCAACCTAAGGCTGTTCGTCTTTGCCTATTACTGTATTTGGCAAGAAGGAGGAAAGAGTACTGAAAATACTCACACCAGGCAACAACAGACAGTCAGAGATGGGCAGGGAAGAGCAAAAAAAGCTGTTTCTTGCTGAAGTGTTAAGAAAAAATGGAAGTCCAACAGACAGACAAAATGTAACCAGCATTTCAGGATACTGCTCCTTTTGCCTTTGAAACTTGCACCCAGTTTGGCAACTGGCACAGGAGAAGGCCACTACCACATCCTGACTGCTGTGGGATGCCTAGGTAGCAGTGAGAGAGCAGTGGTGTACAACAGACACAGTGATTTGCCATGGACTATCTCTGTATCCAGCTGCTATTTATTGTGCAGGACACATAAAACATTTTGCCTTGGTGGATGTACTTCACTGTCAGGCTTGATCAAAAGTGTTGCCTTGGAGCAATCTTAGCTTGAGAGAACCCCAAGCAGTTTTATAAGCAAGAAGTCACCCCAAGGTGACACTTGAGAGGAACAGCATTAAAGTGTGCTCATCTCTCTTGTGTCCCTGGCTACTTCAGAAGCTCACAAACAAAGCCTAGCTCTGCTAGCTAGTACTCAGAAGGGGAAAGGACCCTTATGCCCTTGTTCATGTTGTATCAGCACTTCCTAAGTAGAAAACTAACTAAAAATGCTGACTCTAGTCATGACCACTAGAGTTTTGAGTAAAGATAGCTAAGCAAAAAATTTATTTTAAAGATATTTAAGTAAAGAGAAAAACATATAAGCTAGTGAGCTCACTCTTTCTCAAACCTAAGAAGAAACCAACAGCACAGAAATGACACTTCAGGTATGATTTCAAGGCACAAAATAGTTTAGTTACACACACAACAGTCATATACCCATGAACATATGCAGGCAATTCCCCTAAGCAATGCAAGCTGCAGTCCCTCAAAGATTTTCCTTCAACCCCAAGGAAATGACAAAGTATGGAGCAGAAATGCCTGAGCTAGCTTCAGAGCCAGAAAAAGCACAGGGAGCACAGCATCTGCTAAAACACCTGGCTGACACAAGCCAAGTGCACGTCTCCCAGATGCAGGATTGAGGCACCATGCCATCTCTGCACCACCTTGCTGCTGTTCAGCCCAAAGACAGCCTTAGTGTGGGGAGAATGAAATGCTCTCCCCTTGAATCCACTGCATGAAAGCAGTCCTTCTGAAATATCCTTCTGTCAGCACTGCTGAGACCACACTTTCTTGCTCCTTGATTCAGCCTGCCTACATCCTCATTGTTCCACTTAAACTGATTTTTCCCCTCACTGGTACAGTGTCCACAAGCAGACAGGCAGATTAAATTCTCTTTATGCTTTCTCTTGCTAGGCTTATTCATAAAAGTAAGACTCAAGCAGCATCTTACAGCCCTCTGCGTCAGAATCAAGAACACAAATCCCAATAATGGGCTGCAGCCAACAGCCAAGAATGGGTTAAGTGAGTCTCTTGGGCAAAATGAAAAATGCCACTCCTCAGTAGCTGAGATACGATTTGTCTTGGGCAAAAACACTTGGGATGGGACTGCCAGTGTTATTTATGTCCTCAGTCTGACAAAGAGTTGAAGGGAAGGATTTGTTAAAGATTCATCAACCTTTCTCATTTGTTTAAGAGCTGGGAAATCCCATAAAGGAGTCCTCTGAGGCAAAGAAGAGCTCTTGAGGGAGAAAAGAAGTGGGGCAGTTTGCTTAAGATCAAAAAGAGCTACACTTTTTCAGATGGCATCCATTTTCTCCTTTCCGAAGCAGGTCAGCTGAAGAATTCCCAATCTATGCTGTGCCAGCGGTCACCACAGACACTAGAACAGCCTCTCTGCTTTTACAGTTGATGAAATTTTTCATCTGCCCACATGAACCAGTAAAGACAACAAAAATTATCCTGTGTAATCAGCCAGCCCAAATACTTCTATGGCATCAGATATCTCTATTAGATTTCTTTTAATTCACTCTGTTAAAAAGGGGAGAAAATAGCTATTTTCACACATTTTTCATCCACACAGAAGTGTACATTTCTCATGCTTTAGAAATTTTATTTCTTTTTACTGTACAGTTCACCAGGGTCTTGTGTTCCACAGTCCTCTGAAAAGCTAAGATATCAAAAATGCATATCAAATACTAGCAAGCCATATAAAATGGACCACCCTGGAAAAAAAAAAGGGTATTTAGAAATCTACAAAAAGATTTTTCAGTCTAAAATACAGTAAAATTAATTTAATTTTTCTGAAAACTTTGAAAGCCCAGTGTTGTCAAACACTTAGAGATAGTTCATAAAGTTTTTCAATGAAGTGTTTTTTCATCAGAAAAAGTGGCAAGTGACTGAAACAAGTGTGCCTTCTGCAGGCACACATAACAGCATTGCCAAAGCTTTTGTGAGAAAAGATTTTTCATCTCTGGGGTGTGATTTATGATCAAAACCCAAGAGAGGCTTAGAATCAAAAATAGCCTAAAGTCCTGGGCTCTCACAAACCTAAACTTAAAACCCCTGTGTACTAGGCAGGTACTAAAATCACCAAGCTATCAACTACCTACCAAAGCCAGCCTCTTACTTTCACAGGTTGGCACCATTCCATTTAGCATAAAGAAAACAAAAATATTTTGAAGCATATCCTTAATATTTCTGTGGTCAGAGAACATTTCTGGAATCTGGGAGGCTGGCAATGTTGAATCTTTTTCACCTGATGTGAGCTGATTAATGAACTGTCGGCTGTGCTAAGTGAGGATCTTTCTTTCTTCATTTTTTTTTTTTTTCCATAGAGAAGGAACTTGGTTTCAGCCCCATGTGGAACAAAAAAGGGCTTGGGGACTTCTTAAACCTCAAAGTTGTGTACAACTAGAAAATCCTCTCTCACCCAGCTGTCAGAGATGACTCATCCCTGTGAGATGGCAGTAATATTCTTTTGGAACACACAATAGCTTCCAAGTGAGCAGCAGCGCAACACATAATGGACATGTCCTGAACTGGAGGGGCTTCTAAATCAAGGCCAGACTAAATTAAGCTCCTTGGAGTCTGGGAAGAGAGATACACTTTTAACATGGACATAGAGGGAGAGAGCTGTATGAGCTGAGAAGTTGCAGGGTTTGTACTCAGTCATTTTACCAGGGCTCTTCTGCTTCATGCACAACCAGGATCTGGATTCAGGAACAAGCCAGGTTTTTAAGGCAGCCTGCTTTGGATATGAATGAAATGAAACATTTGTTGTAGAGAAAGCACACAGTTTTGCAGTTGGGGTGAATTTAGGTCCCATTTTAGCTTTAAATCAACCTTGGGATATAAGAGTTCATTCTAGTCCAGCACCCCTGCTTTCACCTTACCACAGGTTAACCAGGGGCCATCATACAACCAGTTATTGTTTCATGTAACCTGCAGTAAAACTACCCAACTGGATCACTGCACACTTATATATCAATAATAGGACATGATTTAGGAGTCCTTGGTCCTGCTGTTTCAGATATGAAACTGCAGTGAAGCATATCCACCATGTCAAAAGCTGCTCTTAGGGCCAGGATTTGGGCAAAGTGGCATTTACCCAGAAGATCTGAGCTTCACATACCCAAACCAGCTGTTTCTGAGTTGTGCCATTGCAAATACAGTCTGCATACATACATATGTGCACATCCAGCTAAGTGATGTGGGAACAACTGCCTGCAGCCTGGAATTTTTACCTGTGAGCATCCCAGGATAGCTCAAGAGATGAGTAAAGAAGCAGGTTACCTTTCACAGTTCATGGGCACCAAAGTATATGTGCAGTCCAACTTGCTGCAGTTTCCATCTACAGCAGAGCTGGAGGACTGTTTAGCATTAAACTTCTCATAACTCTTCCCAGGTTATCTGAAATCTCCTTCTCCTTAAGCCCAGGTGAACTTCTTCCCGCTAAGGTCCTGAGCAAGATGCCTACGGTCAAGTCTCAGGTCCCATCACCTCCATGAGGGAAAGGTCACTACTCTTGCAACCACTCAGCAGATATAAGGGCATTTCATGCCTGGATGTATATTGTCACTCCTCTCCCTTCACTCTTTTACAGCTTTTACATCTTTTCTCAAGCAGTCCAAGAAAGAAAGAAAGAAAGAAAAATAAAAAGAAACCAATAACTTTATTAAAACTATATTAAAACTATCTGCTTCACCTGTAGCAGGAGTATATTCTACTGAGGATGTATTCTCTTTGCAGATTAAAAGTCAGCTGCACAATTCTGTAGGATAGAATAAAACCAAGTCCCCTTCAAGCAAAAATGTACCTGTGTGTCTAGGGATCTCTTGAAAATCTCCAGCTTATCACAGCACTGAAATAGGTGGAGAGCTGAGAGAAAACAATGAAAGTAGATGCTGATCTACCTTTCCCAGTCAGCACCCACCTACATCAGCCCTATAGAAGAGCATGGAGCTGTCCTAGCATTCCTCCAGCAATTACTTTATCCTTTTCTTGAAGACTTCAAATGGCTGAAGGCACACACAATCCCTTTGAAAAGCTAGTGACAGTTGTCCTTCCCATTTCATTCCTCCAAAATAACAGTTTTAGACTGGCTCCCTAAAACACAAACTACCATTTTTCTCCTGAAAACTTCAAAATAACTCTTAAGACCTAGGCAGAAATCCTCTGGGATGTAAATGGTTCTGCCTTTATTTCAGGTGTGCTGGCTGGCAGCTGACACATACAGACAGCAAATGTGAAATAATACAACAGTGATTATCTGCATGTACTCTTTAGCTTGTGGCCATCGTCACAGTAGATAAAGCTTTCATGTCCCATTTGGAGAGACAGGTAAATAGATTTCACTTAAAGTGCGAGTATCAAGAACCTATAATATTTCCTGTGTGACAGATTGTATGTGGTTGTGCATATGTGTATGACAGACAGTACTGGAATATTTTAAACACTAAACTGCTGCATCCAGTGATTGGTAAGTTAAATAGTCATTCATCAGTTACCATAGTGATGCAGATGCAATCACAGTGAATGAAGAAGGAATGGGGTGGGACAGACACACACAGACAGAACAAATGCTGACAGAGGCACAACCCTGCACTGATTTTTGTTAGCATACTTTTATCTATTAAATTCCCCTAGCTGCAAGATCTTTTTCTATTTTCATTGCTGTTTAACCTGTCTGCAAAGGGAAGTGACACATGCTCTGATACAGCCTCATACAGTCAAATCCAGAGCTGGAGCAAATCAGTGCAGCTCTACTGACTTTGGCAGAGAGCAGCCAGTTCACAACAGCTGGGGAATCTGGCAAACAAAGAGCACCTAATTCTCTTTAGCTTCTGCAGCAACTAAATACTACTGCATCCTCGGCTACTTTATAACTTCTTACAGCAGGACTCTCCAGTAAACAGAGGGAAGCTGGCATTCCCAAAGCCAGCTGGCAGGTTTAGGCGCGCAACTGTCACTGATTTCAGCTCTACAGCTCAGCCTTGAGAATCTCATCAATAATCCCTTTGCTGGTGATAAGAGACACAGCATGGGGTTAAGAGTATCACAGAATCATAGAACGGTTTGGCTTGGATATGACCCTAAAGATCATCTAGTTCCAACACTCCTGCCATGGGCAGGGATACCTTTCCATTAGACCAGGCAGCTCAGAGCTCCATCTATCCTGTCCTTAAACACTTCCCAGGAGAGGGCATCCGCAGCTTCTCTGTTCTAGTGCTTTCTCAGGTTGGGTTTAAGCAGATGTGCCACCTTGCCCAGGCCCTGAGTCCTCCTGCTCACAGGTAGAACTGCACTCAGATGTGTTTCCTGCAGCAGCCATGCAGGAAAGCTGAAGCATCTGTATCTGTAGGAGGCTAAATGAGAGAGAGAGAGAAAGATGACTCTTCCCTCCTTTGGGTCACTGGCAAACATGTCCACGGTCAACTGCCTGACGACACTGCTAACTGACCAGCCTTCTGAAAGGCCCATTAAAACTTCTCCATTTATTTTTGCACATGTATTTAGGTAGAAGAGAATGAACTAGTAGATTAAAATTGTGCTGAGTTTAATGTCAACATCTGGGCTAGAGGACAGGGTCTTCCCCAAACCAGGACAAACTACTCCAGCCCTGCCCTTTGCCATAAATCCCCTCATCCCAGCCTGTGGCAGTAGGCACTGAGCACCTGAGGAGATGATCACCTGGCCTGCTACCCTGCACAGGGAAGCAGCAGTGAATGGCAGTTCACACTGAAACACCAACACTTGCACCTGATCTGGCTACAAATCTCGTGGTTTACTCCACCACCACTTAGTTGTTGGTGATGCCCTGTGGCAGAGGAATGGGGCTGAAGACTGGGACAGTAACAGCTCAGACGAAGCAAACACAAGGACAATAAAGCACATGTGTCAGAAATGGAGCGGCCTTAGAACAAATCTCCACCTCATCCTGAGGTTTTTGCTCGAAGTTTGTTGGCATCTTGTCCAAGGCCAGTGTAAATCTCCCTAAAACAGTAACTAGAGCCTGCTTCTGTCTAGTGATTCTTAACAAAATCCATGTAGAATGGGTAACCTACTGCAAGCCTTCTTAGGAAGTCAAATACATTTCCCACGTAGAGAAATATTATGTAGATGTTCTAAGGGAAATCATTAACATCTTGGAGCACAGGTGGAAGTAGGAGGCTGGGCAGCATTGTGCCCAGAAGTCTGCCTAGAGTCCATCCTCACAATACCTCAATACTTCTATCTTAAGTGACCATCAGTGACTACTACATCAGCTACCACTAACTATTAGGGCCAAATCAGCACATTGTGAGAAAGAAGCTGGGTATCTGCCTCTGAGCTGTATTGCCGAGATCCCCACAGTGAGATCAGGCATTCCCCAAAATGTAGCAAGGAAGGAAGATCCATTCTCCCAGGTCTAATTCAGTGCTGTAAGGAAGGGAAGCCACAGAAGCGTAAAGGAAGCCCAAAATATCCAGTGGCTATCCCTACTACCTGTGGTGTAAGAAGCAGCTGCAAGTACCCTCATGACCCCCCAGCACGCACTTGCAGACAACCCCCAAGCCAGAGGTGTGAGATTCTGTGCAATTCAACAAAGGCTGTTGGAGTACAGCTGAGGAAATTACATTATTTTCTAGCAGCATGGGCTAGACACTGAGAGCAAAGCAGTCTTGCTGCACTTTGGATATCAATTCAATCCCTGTTCTTACTCTATTAGCCTAAGACATTTGCTCAGTAATGTCTTAAATCCCTCAGCATCACACAGATTTCATTTAAAGACTCTGCATTCTCTAGCCTCTTAGGTAAGACATTAAATCTGCTTAGACATCTTGAATACAGTAAATGGTCACCATCTTTACACAGAAACTGTTTTGATGGGGTCTTATCTGGAGGTAAAAGAACAAGTATTTAGCTTTTTCCAAGTGGGAAAAAAATCCAAAACATTGCAAGATAGTGAGCTGCAAGAAGAGAAAAGATTATGTTTACAAATCATACTTTTTGTTACATTTTAAATGATTGTAAAGACTCAATATACAGTCAGAGTCCTGTAGGCAGATCCTTTGCAGCCCAGTCTAAAGTCTGCATTTTTTAATTTCTGCTATATGTGTAGAGTGGCTAACAGCCTCAAAACTACCTCTTAGCATTCATAGCACCCTGAAAAGCCAAAAAGCCTGAAAACATGGTTTGTCTCCTCTCTCACTTCCACAGGTACTAACAGGCAGTAGCACTGCTGAATACAAGAGAAGTATCTCCCATATATGGCTGCAGCTGCTCTGCCCACTCTGCCCTTTAGACACCATCACTCCCTGGGGATATGGCCTTTTACCAGGACTCACACCTCTGGCAGAAAATCCTCCTTCCCCCAGAGCAATTGGGCAGCAGCAGATTAAGTGGCTCCCCGTTTCCCTTTGCAGCAAAAGCAAGTGCCTCTCCACAGCCAGGCTTCATCCATAAGACTTGTTCTCCTCAGGCACCAGCAATGCTGGAACATTCCTCCCCCTCTGTGGCGTGTCCTGTGCTCTAACCCTGCCTAGCTGGATAATGGAAGCGCATATGGGGAGCACACTGCCCTTGTTACAGTTAATGATGCAACCACAGAAAGCATGTTTTACACACACATGGATTAAAATAATTGTTTGAGAGAACAACATGAGCAACGTATTACAAACTGGCCCTCTGTGTGCTTCAGCAAGGTTGCTGTCACCATCCTGTCCAGGTAGCACACGATCTCTGATCCTGAGGGATGCAATGCTTTCCACAGAGACTCTCTGTACATAACTGTTGAGCACACATAAGACCAACACACGCTCTACATCTGACTGCAAACCCGAAGGCACTGCTGGGCATCCCCCCAGCAGCTTTGCAGCATTCAGGGAAGGGAGTGATGTGGTTTCAGCACCACATGTGTCTTGCCTTTGACTTCCCAGCCAAATGGTGAGCTACTGATCGCAGGTGTTTGGCAGCAAGAGGCCTTCATGTGAACCAAGTGAGGCATTCACTGCTGTAGCACTGTGTGCTGAGGAGGCACAGAAAATAAAAGGTGACTAAAACAAGAGATTTCTCTTCCCATTCAAAACCCGAGGACGGAGGGAGTAGGGCACTTTTGACATCTTTACTTGTTACTCCTGTTTCTGGATCTTTTCAGTAGCGGTCACGACTTTTTAATGGTTTTTTGTGATGAAAGCCTTTGACAAAAGCATGTGTCACAGAAAGTGCAGTGGTGAGCCATGGCTTTCATATATATGTTAACCAGCCTTTATAGCATTACAGAGCCTGGGTGACAGAAGAGTGATTCAGTTAAGCTGCAGCTAAGTACACGAATTCTGCACTGTACGTCAGAAGGCGGAGGAGCATGGATCCGAAAGGTGAACAGCCATGGAACAGCCAGCTCCACGGTGTCCCACAGCACCCGGTTAATATGGAAATGCCTCTGTCTGAAATACATGGAACACACATTTCTGGGGATGGTGGCGCTGGGACTGCTGTGTTGGGAAAGCATGCTGTGAAGAAAATCCTTTCCAGCCAGACAAGCGTTTATGCACAACTTAATGTTGAAATGAGAATTGGGACAGCTTGGGGCACTGAAGAATATCAAGGTTCTGCTGCAGATAGCCAGATTTGCCCACAAGTAAAATTCACTGAGAGACATATACAAAGTGAATTTGTCTATCCTTCTGATAACGTCCTTCCCCCTGTCCCCTCCCCTTCCATGTAAGAGGAATCTCTGACTGGTGTAAAACTGCCTTTGAATGAAAATCATGCCTCTAAACGCCACAGGAGATATTTTTAAAAATCTTTCTTAGAAGTCCTGGTTTTCACCAAGATAACCGTTGTCTTATTTGAAAATGACAATAGACTGAGTATCTGTCCACATTTGCAGTATCTAAGAAGAGCTACTGAATAAATACAAGTATTCTGCCTTAGTTTTTTTAGTTTAGTGCTTTCTACAGTGGTTTAAAAAGAATCACCTACTCGAACATGGAATTTTGATATCAACAGAATAGAAAAATATAAAATCAAACATTTATTAATAGAGCCATTTATTGGACTTCTATTTCTAGGCCCCAATTAGGGTAACATAATTTGTAAAATGGTGAACACGTAATCAAATTGCAATCAGCAAATCTTCTTAAGAAAGAAAAAAGGAGACTGAGAGAAAAGATTTAAACAACAAGCATTACAGATAGGAGAAGAAAAGCAAAATCACATCTACAGCCCCATTTCCCCTACAGGGAAAGTGTAGATGTAAACAATTTAGTTTAAAATTTAATTAAAACACTGAGCAATGGGATGGGTGACAAAATACAGGTGTATGGGAAATCTTTGAGAAATACATTCGTGAGAACGAAGTCAGGTCATTATTATTCTGCTTATACAGCTGTAAGTAATCTGTATACATGCACCATACCACTAATGGGGAGAAAAATAATTTTGTCCCATTACCCAAGCAACTCCTAGTTTAGAGATGTTACAAGAGCATAACAACTTCTTGATAACATTCCAAATATTTCTGTGCCTATTCCCAAAATAGTAGCTGGTTGATCAGTTCTGCTTTGTTTAAATCTTAACTCCTCACTGCCCTTCCACATAATTTTGGTTGAAAACAACCTTGAACTTAATAATTACAAAAGAAAGGGAGAAAGACAATGGACATTCAAGGTTTTCTTTAACTAAAACCTGCTATTGAGCTCCATGGAATGAAAACCGATTCAGTAAGGCACATAATTCATTATTAAAGAAAATTTTGTAGCTCATAAGGAACATTAAGTTAATGTACTGTGCAAATAGCAAGCTATGTAAAACTGCATCAACTCTTATACACCTATTATATTCCCATGATTTTACAGCTCTCTTAGAAAACACTTGGGAAATTCCAGCCATTGAAAGATAGTGTGAGGAAAAGACATGAAACATAACAAAAATGGAAAAGAGTCTGATGTTGTCCAGAAACTGTTATATTTGATTTGAAAAGCATGCAAAAATCAAGCATAAAATACCAAGAAATAAATTACTTAATCCCTTCATTGCAAAGCACAGATTATATACTGCAACTAATTTACTGGACTCTTTCTGCCAGGATACTGCAGCACATGATGGTCCAGATCCTCAGCCAGTACGAGCTGTTACAAACCTGTCACTCCACTCAAATACTGGCACTGCACACAGGAATTCTAAGAGTGATAAACAAACAACACATAAACAGCCCTACACCAACAGCATGTGGAGCAGGTACAGAAGGAACCTGGCAGATGGGACAGACACCTCTGGCCATCTGAAAAGAGCATACATCACCTCTGAGGCCATGCTCCAAGCTCAGAGGACGGCCAAGCAAAAAAAAAAAAGTTCCAAATTTTCACCTGAGCAGAGAACATTCTGTCAGGAGAGTAAATGTACATTTTGTCACTTGTAGTAGAGAGTGTGAGAATATGCAGGAGGATTTTCACAAGGCTGGTTGGTTCTGTGTGAGGTCACTCACAGCATGCTTCTCCCTGGGGACTCTTCCAGTGCAGAAACAAGTACAGCCAGTGGTCTTAAGCATCAACACAGTGGACTTCTGTGGTCACTGCCCAAAATATAAATAGCTCCTATCCATCACTACCACTCCTGCAGATTACTAACTCCTCAGTGTATGACTTCCCTATCCTCACCTGGTATGTCTGTGCCTTTACAGAGGCCTCCAAATCATGCTGTAGCATGCAGTTGCAGGAGGAGGGAATTTGTGGATGAAAACTATCCCTGCCCACATCAAACCCATTTTCCAGATAAATAAAGAGTTGTTTCAAGAGTAGCCACCAAGATTTTCATATAAACTATAAGCAAAATAAATCCCAACCCTAATATCAAAACAGCTTTGGTGCTGTACACCTGTGATTCCTGTACATGTACTGTAGCTCTGCACCTCTATGATTAAAACTGGCCTGTGTCCTTACTGTACAAGGACAGGGAGCTTGGTGATGAGCTGGGGGCAAACCTTGAGGCTAGGTAGTGAGAAAGCTGTCAGAAGGAGGAAGTAAAAGTGGAAAACAGAGAGAAATTTATCTCGTCAAACTCTCAGTAGGTTCCATGCTGTCCTTGTAACACTAGGAGGAAAAACATTTCAGACAGAAATTTCGATTTTTAAGTTGAGAGCAGTCCTTCAAAACTCTGTGTTACCATGATAATGAAGTGTCTCCTGTTTGTGTTTTCTTGGCAAAGGCCTCCAACATTCAGAAGGGAAACGAGAGAATTTGTAGAAGACAGATGAAAATGTCTCTCATTGAGATAGATGCAAGGAAGGCGTTGTTCTGTTTTGTTAAAATAGCCTCTATAAAATGTTCATTGCCCATCAACTGATGTATTAATTATTGATAGGGGAAAACCAGCAGATAGCACTGCACTCAGTTTGACTGAGGATGGGCAAACATCCTGGCTTGTAACATGAAATGCAGAAAGTTCCTGATTCACAGGAAGCTGTCCCAAATGCAAAATAATTTTTAAGGAGAAATTTCTACATGAAAGGATTACACTTGTAAGAATAAATCCTGCTGCTCTCTCACTCCCACTTTCTCTAAGTGTGTATGCTAAAGGACTTTTACTTCAGGTGAAACATTAGCATGCTTTTAAAGCTTGTATTCTAACTTCTAGGAAAACACAAGTAAAAAGTTTAAAACAATTTTAAAAAAAGAACAGCAAAAACTCTATCAGTTAACAACAGTTCTATTATAAAGCAGAAGAAATACATATCCAGTGTAAATGTATTAAATATTTGCTGGAAGCTAGCTGGAATTATGGATGTGGTGGAAAACCCACAGTAAGACTTTGCTTGAAATCAGGTTACAGTTCAGTGTGTTATGGGTTGTGTGTTACAGAAACCTCTTAAGAATTTAGGCCTAAATATAAAAAACTCATGACACCAACTATATATTAGAAATTTCACCCATGTGGCAAGACATTCAGCTGAATAAAAAGTTGAGGTGTATGTTGTGCGTATGCTGGATAACCAGTGCACACTGCCCAAACTGAGATGTGCTTTGAAGTTCACTCCCAAAGACAACACTGGGGATGGTGTTTTTTCCAACCTTGAAACTCCTTCTATTGATTTTCTTCTTCCATTCAAAGAAATCACTCGCCTACCACATTTCAAAGGAAAGACTCCAACCTGCAAAAACTCTTGGCTTTCTGCTGTTGCTTTTTCACCTCAGTAGGGGTGCAGCTACCCACCTGAATGTGTATACAGCAGGCCAGCACACTGCTCACCCACTGTAGAGACAAAATCCTGGCAGGCAGGCAGGCTGGTCTTACTTCTAACAGCCACTGAAGAATAAAAGATTCCCAAGTGCTAATGAAAGCCCCACTGAGGAAACCAAAGAACTTTTCAGACCCTATTAGAAAGTAATCTGTAATCAGATGTATAATTACACATCAGGGTTCACTTAAGGAGTCCTACCAACCTCTGGCTTTCCTGTCCTTCTTTTCACCCTAAAATCTTTCTCTTTTTTCCTTTCTCTTTTCTTCTTTGCCTACACAAACTGTGCTCTTGGCCCTTTGAGTAGATTTACAAGATCTACTCCTGACCTATTTTTCCACTGTTAGTCCTGCAGCTCTTGTCAAGAAACTTGGCAGAACCAAAAGGTTTAGTAGCAAAGCAGCAAAATCCCCTAACGAGCTACACCAGTGAGCAAACCTTCCCTAGCCTCACCCTGCCCTTGTTTCAGTTCCTTTGTTATTCAGGTCAGGAGTAAACTCTCAAAGGAAGAAGCCTGATCTCCCTCATGGAGTAAAGACTCCGGAACCAAGCTCTTGAATTTAACCAGAATAGCGGTCCAAAGAGGACCCTAGGAGCAAGCAAGGACATTTTTAACTTTTAGGGAAGAAACCAAACTCATTTTTCTCATTTGGAGACTTATGGCTTTGAGCAGAAATGACTGATTTGGGGTACCACTCTAAGAAGCTGATAACATGACATAACTGATAACCTAACAATAAATACGAAGATATACAAATACAGCCAAGGCAAAAAGACCATATTGTGGCTATTTTGGAATGAGGTAACAAAGAAAGTGACAAAGAAAATGTGTAGTTTTGGATTTTCTTCTACTCCTTTACTTTTTGCATCTGGCAGAATTTTGTTGCTTTTCACTCTTTCAACGCTCAGCTGTTCTCCATCTCCGCAAGATAACCCATACATCAGGTGCACACATGTGCATACAGCTCCTCTGGTGCTCTGACAGGCCTGTACACAAGCACAAAGAAGCATCCCATCAGCCAGCAGGCAGGATTTGCAGCATGATTAATATGTTTCACCCTTGATGAAAAGGTCCTTTACAAAGCTCCACTGACCTCTACCATTCCTAATAAAAGGAGGAAAAAGAACTAAGAAATTGAAAGGAATTTTAACAAGAGAAGTCAGCGCATGCTCTTGTTTTACAGGGTGTTATACTAGACATGAAAATCTTTTGCACTTAAAAAGCAGCTAAATAAGAAGCATAACCAACACCAACCCTTCGCACAAGGGGGAAGCTTCAGCTCCCAGTCTGGAGCTTTACTTTGTCTCTAGCCTTCACACATACCGTTACAGCATCAGGGCTCTAGCAGGTGCAACCACAGGCATAACAAAAAGAAAAGCTGGGGTTGTCTGGGCGAAGTTGACATCTCCAGCCTCCATAGTATTCTTGCTAGGTTATAATTTTAAGTACTGTTCAGGAAAAAGAATCCCTTTATTATGAACTGTACAGCACAGCTTATTTTCTTCAAGCAAACACAGAGTATGTGCAAGTGGATGAAATTATTGCTGTAAAAGCTAAAGTATATTTTCATCCATAATATGAGTAGAGTCACTGACACCATAGCCAGCTGCTGGTACCTAAATTATACTATTAGGTATCTTGACCCTTGACACAAAAGGAGCACCTGTCAGTGATGCACAGAATTTTTGGCCAGAAGGGTCTATTATGATAATTTAGTTTGGTCTGCTGAACAGTGCTGGCAATGTCCATTCATCCTTTCAAGAATACCAGCAAAGAAACCAATTAATTTTGTTTGTGGTAGAAGTGACTGTTGGCAGAATGGCACCTCTCAACTACTAAAGACTTCAGCAGCCCCCCTTCTCTGGGGCCAAGCCCTTAAAGCCCTTCTTTCTGTGGTGCCAAAAAAAAGCCTTTGGATACAAGTGATGGAACTATAAAGCCACACACAAACCTGTGAACAACAGCTGAAAATCTCTGTAGGTAATTACTGGCTCCCTATGTGATTTTCTGTTAGACAGAAAATCATAGCCAACATGTTTTCTCTTAGCTGGCTCTAAGTATCTGCAAACTGTGATTTCCTGTTCTAGTAATGACACGTATTCATGGAGCTGTTAAGCTGATAGTATCTTTTATTTAAGCTAATATTGTCTCCTTTTTGCCTGTGCGATTTCAGAGGAGTTTCCAACACACCTCACCACACCTATATAAATATCCTGCCACAAATTACATTGACAATATATTATCCAGATTGCAGGTTAGATACGATCACAGCATACTGTTTAAAGATCTGCCACTGTATGTTATACAGTGACTGTGACAATCTGCAGTACATTGCAAAGCAAAGCCTTTGTTTATTAAAGAAAAAATAACCTCCTACTGAAGATCTTTTGTACACAGGAAATCATAGGAGTAAAATTAGAGCAGTATAGTTTAATAATTAAGGCTGGCATTTTTCTTGAACAATATACTTTTTCCTGATGCCCTTTGTCTTTTTTTTTTTCATAGAAATTTAGGACAGAGGATTTTACTTCATGTTGGGTCAGTTAAGGGTGTAAACTTGGTCACTGAGAGATGCAAGGATCATCAGTGTTCCTTGAGGTATCAGCATCCATCAGCTGTCTGTGCTTGTTTGCATGCACAGGACTGAGCTAATCACCAGATTTGGAACTGGGAAGCAATCCCCTTTCAGATTAGCTCAACAGGGACTGCTGGGTTTTGTTTATCTTTCTCTGCAGCACAGTGCGGGGTCCAGAAGCATCTGCAAATGTCACCCAGCAAATCTCCTGCTAGTCGGGAGGACTTAGAAGTGCCCTTGATCTCTCCTGTTCTCCTCCTGTGACACAATTATTGTGGCATTTTGTCTTCTAGCACAGACTTGGAGTCTGTTGTGAGCAGCCTGGAAATGTACAGCATCCTGGAGTGATATGAGCTAGAGCACGTGACTGCGCATCTGCAGCATGCCTTTCTGCATTTGGAGAGGCACTGACTGGACAACTTGGGTGGTGTCATTCAGTCCTATCTCTTCAGTTTATCTCTGTGGCTGATCCCTTCCTCTGGAAAGACTGCCATAGAGAGACCTCTGCAGGGAATTGTGGATGTAATCCTAGATGCACATAACTACCCCTGAGCTATTGGCTATGGGTTCATTTATACTGCAACAAGTGAAACAGAATCTTTCGGGGTTCATCTCTATGTTCAGCCTGCATTTGGTCCACCTGAAATGATAGTATCATTTCAGGCTCCATCTCTAACTCTCAGCATCCATGTGCTTGGCTTTGCTTTACTCTCTGGTTGTGAAAAATACTCTTAAAATCCAGTGCAAGAAAAATAAAGCAACTGACCACTCTGTTTGTCTGCCAGCCTCACCAAAGATCAAAATTTAGCATTCAAAATCACCTCACTCAATTGCAGATATTTATTTAACCAAGGCACCAAAACACGCCTTGGTTCCTGTACAACCAACACACAGCAGAGCAGGAGGGTACCCAGAGAGGCAGTCTGCTAATCTGAAGACCTGACACTTCTGGAAGAGCCTCTCATCCCTTTCAGCAGAGGGCCAATGTGGCCAGGTTGCCTCCACTAAGTAGGTTGAATGCAGGCCTTAGAGTGGAGATGAACAAATGGGGTAGACATGCAAATGAGAAGAGCACACAGTGAAATGAAAGCTACTGCAAAGTTGACACCTGTGTTTTGCAGGGTTTTCCACACAGAGATTAGAGGTGAAGGGGTTTCAGTCTGCTTACATCTTGCTAAGAATTACACACAGCCAAGCACTCCCACACCATTACAGGTCACGGCACCACCTGCCTGGTACACTCAGCAGAATGAGCCTTTTCCTGTTTGAGATTAGCTACAGAAGCACAGCTGAGTTTTCAGAAAGTGTTTTACCCACTGCCTGCTTGCAATGATACAGACAGCTTTCAACAGAAGTGAGAAAGTATTAGGGGGAAGGAATCTTCCTCTGAGAATTTCCAGTGTTAAGGCCTTCATGAAAGATGTCATTATAAGGAAATGAATGAATGCATTTGTCAGCCACTGGGAGGTTTCGGAGTGGCTTCTATTTTTATCTCTTCTTACCCTTTGAAGGAACTGAGAACTAATATTTGTGATGCCTGACTGACGATATTAATGTTTTAAAAACCTGCTGTTTCTTACAGGGCAGGCAAGAGAGTCACCTCTTTGGGTTTTTCACTGGTTTGCCTCTTGAAATGAAATTTTGGTGACTGTGTTTCTAGTAAGATGTGTCTGCACAACCACCCAAACCTATTCCTGTCTATTTATCTGGTATTGAATCTTAACAAATCTGAATGATGTATGAACAGCTAGTACATGTGCAAAATATACTTGTTTTTCCTTTCTTGAAGTATTTTTGCTATGCTATGCACTAGTGTTTAGTCTGAACCTTACAGAGCCCAGAGAACATAGGTTCATGTAAAATCATGGTAAGTGTTTACTGAAGCTAAAAGGCTGAGAGGGGGAAAAAAAAAAAGGGTATTAAAAGGATGCTTTCAGAACAGAAAAATCTCATGGGTAACTGTTGTATTGATACTAAACCCTCTGAGTGTAATGATCTGTCTGCCTGGAGCAGAAACATTTTTATTTATAGTCAGCACAGTGAGAAATCATTAGTCCAGTTACCAGTATATTCATGCCTTGAACAAGTGCCCGCAAATATAAGGCTTTTTGAAAAACCTTCAGCCACTCCTGCAAGACTGGATGAGACTTATCTAAAAGACTGTTGACACTGCATTTGATGAAGCAGATGGGTCACTGCTGAGCACACACTATTACCTTGCCAGAGGCTGCGTCTATTGTCAGAGCAACACTTCAGGCCTCCATTGGCCCAAACAGCAAACGATCAGTGTGGAAATTGAGAATGGAGATCTCATCAAAAGGAGATGGCAAAGAGCTTGTTTCATAAGGTTATATTCTATGGAGCAAAGATTTCCTATGTATTTTCACTCACTGCATTTCAAATTTCCCTCTTCATATGAAACCATTACCAGCCTAGTCACATGTTCACTGTCTCAGGATTTAGCATGGAGAAGAGGACAAGTAACTGCACTCCTGAGTGACCTAGTACAGAAACAGAGCAGGTCTGCATTTTTCAGAACTTTTTCTTCTTGATTATTTCCCCTGCAAAATTAAAATAAGCAATTTAAAGGCAAATTTAAATTAGCACATTGAGGACAGTTTATTATTTATGAGATGGAAATCAGGATCTTGGATGACTGAACTCATTACAGACTCTTTGGAACAGTTCCCATGTATTTCTTCCATGGTACCCATACAACAAATAATTCACACAGTAATTAATGCCACGTCTTCCCAAACAATACATGCTTCCGACAGGAACTGTTCGAATAGCAAATGCAAGAAACTGCACAAAAATAGCAATAAGCTTAAAATACATCCCAGCAAAACCAGGAAGTTTTGTGTTATGGCAATACAGATGCTTTAGCTGAACTTACTGGGCCAAAGACATCCCTGAATTAGCTTACAAAAGGTCAGTGGAGCTAGCAAGGAGGGTGTTTGGCCAGCCAGGCCTCTGCAGTGGCACAGCTTTTGTCTGACCTTGTGTCAGGGGCTTACAACAGACAGCGCTCTGTCATCCTGCCACACAGACTACACAGTGTAGCACAAGAGAAACAAGTCTATTTTCCTCCCTAGCTGTAGCCCACAGCTATTTGCATTGCAGTGAATTAAATACTTTTCCAGCATTGTGACTACCTGTAAAAGCCCCTACAGGCACAGATACCCTCTCCAAAGGAGCGCAGCACTGGGATCCCCAGCCGGGGCCAGCTGAGCAAGCCGCAGCAGTGCACTTGTGTCAGCACTGTGCCGTGCCCAGATCAGCCCTCTCAGGAGCTGGGGAAATAATTAACTCAGGCAGGCTGCCACATTTTCAGTGCCTAAGAGCCCTGCATGGCAACACGGGGAATGATGCACCGGCCTCCCAGTGGCTCCCCTTGTGCTGCAGTGCCGCTTCTGAAACTTGGGAGAGGAGCTAGCAATAGTTAGCAAGCTAAAATTCAGGCTCAGAAATATCGAGCCCACACAGCACCTCTGTGAAACACTGGTTATGTCTTCTAAGAGGAATTCAAGCACAGAGAAACAAAATCTTCCCAAGGAGATCTACGTCAAAAGAGAAAACTGAGCTAGATCTACCGATTCCCACATTTATCATCCTAAAATACAGTTTATTCTTTCTTTCTAATCAATAAAGCCATGTAATGGGCCATGATTTTTCCCTGTCCATACATTTAAGTTTCTCATCACAGCCACTACCATGGTGAGAAAGAGTCAACAAGTGACAGAAATTAGCAGGACAGTGAGAAGTACTCCACACTTGCTGCCTGGCAGAGAGTAAGGACAGATGCCAGAAGAGATGAAGCATGAGGGTGGGTCATCACTGTTGTGATCCCTGGAACATCTTGCCAAGAAAAGGACCTCACCTTTTGACTGGAAATCCCACTGTCAGGCAAGCCAGGGACAAACATGCACAACAGAGCCATCTCTCTCACAACCCAGCTTACTGAACCATGGTATTTCCATCATGTCTCCTTGGAAAACAAGAAGGGAGACGAAAAATACAGGGCCATCTTGGGTTGCAATGCAAGATCTATTGCCATCTGTTGAAACCAGCTGGGGAGATGTTTTCTTTAACTCACTTATGACCCATCTTCTCTCCAGGGGAATATCTTCTGTTGATGGGTCATAAAGGCTCACTGCATGACTGGTAAAATTACATCATCCCACTGGGAGATGCTCCACCCAGAGGGAGAAGCCAAGCATTCCTACCTGGATAAAAACTACCAGCATAGCCTGTTTCCCCTGGATTCCCTGAGGAAGACCAGACCCACCTCCCCACCACTGGACCTTCAGAGGAAAACTACACCCTCCTACAGGATCATCTCTGCTCCAACAGAACCACATCTGTCACTCCAGGAAGACTTAATTGGACTGCTACCAACACCCTGACCAACAGGGTGTCAGGTTGTATACTGACTCTGCCCGTGTTTTCTTTTTTGTTTGCTTGCTTTTTTTGTACTACTGCATTTTTATTTTTAATATTCCTGGTAAAGAACTGTTATTCCTATTCCCATATCTTTGCCTGAAAGCCCCCTAATTTCAAAATTATAATAATTCGGAGGGAGAGGGTTTACATTCTCCATTCCATGGGAAGCTCTGGCTTTCCCTGGCAGACATCTGTATTTCCAAACCATGACAAGGCCTTATTGGTTCTTCTTTCTGCAACCTCAGCTTCATAAGTCCAATTCACTAAGTGGGATGGAATTTTTCTGCCCCCTGCCTACCAGGCACAGGCACCTGGATATAACTCAGCCTCATGCACATCCAACGAGGAGGATCTGCACAGCAACATGTCTGTCTCTTTTTACTTTGCCCTCTCTAAAGGACAGCTCTCAAAACAGTCAAATTGGTTTTAAGTTGTTTTTAGAGGGAAAAAGGGAAAACATCCGTGGTTGAAAATGCACGGCGAACAAAAAAGCTGTGCTGTAAAAAAAAAGCTCTTAAAAAACACTTTACAATGGTAATTATGACAGATTAAACAATGAGTGTCATCAGTGTGATGGTACAGAGCATGCAGTACTGTTTCCTACTCAAATATTTGCAGACATCTCTGATTTTTTATTTTAATGAAATCTCATCTAACTATTGAATTGATTTTAAGAACCACCCCAAGGCTCACAAGAGCTTTCACTGTCAGAAGCCCTGTCAGATATTTGAACTACAATTTGCCCCCACTGGTTCCCAGCTTGAGCTAGAGAAATGCTGTAAACATATCCTTTTAGGAGGTGACGAATCTGAAAAATCACTGCCTGCAAAGACAATGTCTCTGAGAGACGCCAAGGACCTCTCCAGCTGTACAATTACAACAGGAATTATAAGGATCCCCACACCTTAAACTTTTGCTGCAGGTTTTCTGCTCTTTTGTGTGATTAAGCTGTCCTCCTTGGATGGCTAAGCACATGGAATCCTCTCCTCATTCACTACATATGTGCATGACAAGTATGGGCTGCAACCATGAAGCCAAAGGAAATAAATCAAATCCTTCTGACAACTTTTGAGAGCTTCAGAGCTATTGTATGGGAAGTAACACAGTTTAAACAATGATACATTAATTAATTATAAATTACAGCATGTGAACCTATGGAATTTCTGTTAATACCAAATGAGTTTGTGATGGTTTATATAAAATAAGAAACTGATAGAAAAGCCTCCATGTGCTAATAACACCCAGATATCTAAGAAAATTGGCTTTGAACGTTGCTGGGCATTATAAAAAGAATATTCAGTGAGCTGAATCCTGAGGTTGATCCTTCACTATTGGTTTGTTTCAAGCAAAAATGTCTATTTGCTTTAATAAGAACCCTTTTCAAATAACGGAAATCACCTCAGATGCGACCTTTATGGATATGTCTCACTGTCTTGATCAATATAGTTGTCTGAACTCCTGCATTTGTGACAACCTGCTTCCTGTTGGCTCTCACACTATTTGGCAGATTTTTCCTTGTATCCTTCAGGTGTCTACTTGGACTGAGTTTCGCTGCATCTAAGAAAGATGATGATGACTGCTCATTTCAGAAGGAGAAGCTGTGTTCTGCCGCAGTCCCATTAATCCCTCAAGAAATTTGGAATCAGAAGACAACCTGGCATGGGTTGTATTTCTAAGCTGGCTGTGAAAACCACATGCATCTCAAAGGCCAATCATTTCCCCCACCAATCCTGTGTGCCACCCCTGCTGACTTGGAAGAAGTAGCTCTGCCATTAGCCCCAACTCTCACGACTCTGAAAAAGTAAAATACTAAGGAAAGCAATGAAATCATTAAAAAGACAGGAAACAGAAGAGTGTTTGCCAAATGGAGAAGGGACACATGACTAGGCAAAGAATGTTTATTTTAGCACTCCCAAAGTCTGCTAAAGATAGTAGAGAGTGAAAATAAATGTGAGAACTATCACACTGAAGTAAGAGGAGTTCACAAGCATCTTTAGGGTAGCAACACAAGGGAGGAATTTTGGAGCTGTATGTCTGAGTAGGTTCTGTACCAGCTGCTGTGACCACCTGAACAATGGGGCACTTTGTGGACAGGAAGGTACACACTAAGAAGTGGGGAAAAACCACAGTTTCCTTCACTTTGATGGATAACAAAATGCCTGTGCCAATCATATCATTGCAACTGTTCCTAGACTGCTCCATACATCACTAGATCTGGGTCAGCATAAAATTAAGGATCATAAAGTAGAATCTGGACACAGAAAACAGCAAAGTTCCCTGCAAGACTCTCCACAATATACCGAAACATATGCAAACAGCAATTTTTGAATGGACTCAGCTTTCTTATTTGACCTTATTCCTTTTCAAAACTTCTTCTAGATTCTTCAAGAGAGAAACCTAAATAAATTGCTGAAACCTCAAATGCTTTCCTCATGTATTTAATAAATTTTCATATTTTTTCTAAACTGATGAAGAGAGTTATCAAAGACTGCCATGCTAATTCTTGAATTTCTTCCTGTTTATTGCCCTCTCGCAAGTGGCTGACTCAACAAACAACTGAGAAAAGACTAAATAAGTTTTCTCTGGGTGGCATTTTAAGCTGGAGTATTTTAAGAACTGCTATTATGTTGCAGCTGAATATTCCAGCAGACTGTCTGACTCCTTTCTGAATCAGAGTGCCACCAGGCTAAATATTTGCACAAATTCCACGCATCACCCTGTATATTCTGCACAGAGAAGAGCAATTTTATATGCAGGTAAACAGTGGCTCTTTATGCCAGCATTTGATCTCTAAAAAATGCAATCTTTAGAACAACACCAGAATAGGTAGATTCAATTGTGAATCTGGCAAAATCCACGCTTTCTCAAGATTTTTTTTCAAGTGTTACATGTCTCTTTGTGTAGAGAGATCGATAAACCTGAAATTGTACAGGAATTAAGGGCAAAAAAAGACATTTCGAAGCGTTCAAAAGATATATTTGAACCGAAGTTGCTGAGTTGCTGTTAATGATACCAATTGTCTGGGTTGGAATTTTTTGAGATAGAAAGTTAATACTTCAAACATACAAACAAGGTCAGTGAAAGATTTCACTGAATCAGCAAAATTCCTCAGCCTTCCAGTCTTTTAGAAAAAAGCCCAAAAACTTGAAATCTATTTATAAAAAAGAAGGACTGAGAAGAAGCAGAAATATTTTTAAAAGATTACTAAATGTAACTAATGTAGATCTGAATATGTACCTGTGGTATTTGGAGTGGTAGAGGTAATGAAACCTGGCTCCATAACCCTACTTCTGCAGCATGACTGTTTTCTACATCACTCTTCAGTGATATGCAATCTAAAGAAGTCTTATCACAAGTCTCCTTTAAATGCTGGTTAGTAGAAACTAAGACTATTAGGAAGAAAACCACCTTTTTTTCTCCTAACTTGCAACTCAAAACTAAAATGTTTTCTGTTTATTTTGAAGAGAAATATGCCCTCTTGACCAGAGGATTGACTTAATAAAACACACCAACTGGAACAAACTTAAAATTCCTTACTCTCTTCTATTTAAATAATTTTGTCACCAGCTTGCTGACTGATCTTACACAGCTTATTAACACCTACCATTTTCACAAGTATTCTGTGCTTTTTATTTATATTGTCAGTGCAGAACAAAACACAGGAATTGTCTGATTTTCATTTTGAAAACTTCAGAGTGCAGAGGCTCAACATCTTAAAACAAGAACATGGTTCCTCCATAATTCACCCCCTAACTCCAGTTGCAGTTACCATACAGAAAGATGACTATTCCTCTACAAAGTAATTTGAAACTGAAAGTTTCAAATATAAGACAATATAAATCATGGACTAAACCTCATAGTCACAGTAATGTCCACCTACAAAATGGGCAAAATGCTCATCCATTGACTTTCTGGGCAACCTTAAGAGTGACTATTTGACCATGGTGAAATCTCCAACAATTTCAGTGTAACGGGAAGTCGTTCTTCTGCCATTTCTCCTTTATGGAGAAAGTCAGGCCTTCCTTATGTAAGAACTGGTTGGAGGAAAAGGAAACACAAGGAAAGCAGATGACAGATGGCAGGACATGGAGGCAATAGTGAAACAGACTGGCCATTTGTCTTGTCTGCCACAATGCCATTACAATGCCACACGTGAACACTGGCAGCTTTGATGGCAGAGGATGTGTAGCTCTTAGAGTCATGTTCTTAGAATAGTGGCAGCGGAAGAACTGAGAACTCAATTACAGAATTCGTAAGTCCTGATCACAACACAGAAGTCAAACTCTTTAACTCTCTTCTCTCAGACATAACAGCTAATAAAAGGTGTCATTTAAATAATAATCAAGAGACCTGACCAACAGTGAACAGTTGGATTCTTTGACCACGTCCTGTTGGTTTCTACTTGTCTAAAAATTTGTCAGTTGACAGCTGAAAGACGGTGGAAAAAAAAGGAGGAAATAACCAGAAAGAGAAAGGAGATTAGTCTTTCTTTCAGTTACCTTCCTGCTGGTAAAAGGTGAGGGTGTACTGTAATTTTAACCCAACACCCTCAGTTTAGGAGACATTGTTTTAGAGTCAACTTACTAACTGAAAAAACAACACAATTTTCTTTCTAGCTCAGCAAGTGTCCGTTGTGCCTGTGGCAAGGAGACTGTGGTGTAAGGGAAGGGGAGCCAGAGAGGGTAGGGCACTCTCCTTGCCAGGCAGCAGGCTGAGGAGTGAAATTCTTCACAAGCGTGTGCACTTCAACTCCCACTTTACACGCAGATAGGACAGAAAATATGTGCTTATCAATGCATATCCAAGATACTGTGGAGAGACTCTTCAGTATACAGTCCTTGACACAGACCCCCATGTTTCTCTTGGAGCGGGAACAGGCTGCAACTATGGATGGGACAAGAAGGCAGAGTCTAGAGCTGCGCCTAAAGAGGTTTTGATGGCCATTAGGAAGAATTCCTTCACAGAAAGGGTGATGAGATATTGGGATGGGCTGCCCAGGGAGGTGATGGAGTCAGCATCCCTGGAGATACTTAAGGCACGACTGGACATGTCACCGAGTGCCATGATCTGGTTGAGAGGGTGGTGTTCAAAGACTGGCCTTAATGATCTCAGAGGTCTTTTCCAACTCAATTGATTCAGTAGGTCTGTGAATGTGGTAACAGTTTAAGGTCCCTCAATGCCTCCACAAACGCCACCACTGCTGCCTGATGGAGCCCAGGGCCCCAACCGCTCCCGCTCCTGTCTCTTGAGAACGACAGTGGGGAACACACGAGCAGGCGTTCCAAGCCGAGGGCAGGGACACGACGGCTGCTGCCAGGGCACACCGGGCGCTCGTGAGCGGACCGGGAGCACCTGGTTTCCGTGCGCTGCGAGCGCTGCCCCCCACCCAGCCACCAGGGCAGGAGGCCAACACGGCTCCTGGAGCTGCTGCAGGCACACTCCCCGCCCGCGGGACGCGGGGCCGAGCACCGTGCGGACCCCGGGCCGGAGCCCCGCGNGGGACTCCGCGGGCCGCCCCGTCGGGGAGCTGGTCCTGGGCTACCGCCTGACCCGCGTGGGGGCCGGTGAGGCGAGCCCCGCCAGCCCCCGGGCTGCCACACCTCCTGCCACCACCCCGGAACCGCGAGACGAGGAGGAGGAGAAGGAGGAGGAAGAGGAGGAGGGTGAGGAGCTGGAAGGCAACGTCTTTTGACCTCCACTGCTCTATTACAGTCGTGAGACGGCTGAGCCTCGGCGGCCGCCAGCAACGAGACAATGGGAGCATGTCGAGCCCCAGAGACCGCAGGAGAAGGACAAGGACCCCAGCCCACCACGTCCCAGTGCTGGGCCCTCGCTGCTGCACCCTGCCAGCCCTCGACAGCCCCACAATACCTTGGTGCAGCTGCCGCTGCTCAGTGCCTTGCTGGCGGAGCTGTCCGTGCTGACCCGCAGCGCTGTGCCTGCTGCTGCTGCCCACCCCCATCTTGCGTGGCTCTACCAGGCCCCGGGGAATGGGGACACGGACACGACCTCACGGCCACCCAGTCGCTCTGCTGCCCTCAGGCCTGCAGAGACACCTGTGGCACCTGGCAGGAGCAGTGAAGCCACAAGCCCGCAGTTCAAACAAGACTGTCAAAAGGCCACCTCCCCAGGAGAGGTTGGGAGAAGATCCAAGAAAACTGTACCTCAGGGACAGCCAGCCTGTGAAAGGAACTGCAAAGCTAAGGAGAACAGACCTCCCAGAAAGAAATTGTTGTATGGGCTGACAAATACACTGAGGCTACGGCTGCAGCAGACCAACCCAGATAAGCTGATAATTCATGAAAGGAGGGAGCAGTACAGAAAAAAGCAAGTGGAGATGCTGAAAGAGAGAAGCCCGTTACCCAAGAGAAAGCTGGTCAGAAATACTGAAGAACAGCATGTGGTGTCTTGCAGGCATTGTAGCACAGGAGGCACTTCAAAGCGGAATAATCAGTTGGATAAAATTGTTCAGACTTCATTAGAAAACAGTGCTCTCTTAGAGTCCATTTCTGTGACAGAAGATGTGTCTGGCCTGCAGAAACAGTCTATTGCAAGTCTATCCAGGAATGATTCAATTGAAAAAAAGGGATGTCCTTATGAAACAACTACAGCCCCCTTACTGGAGGAAACTGTGGTAAAGTCTGCTCATGAGGAAAAGAATGCAAAAGCTCAACTCCCAGCAGCACTACCATCAGATGATAAGGCAAAAGGAAGTTACAACAATGCAATACACTTAATCCGTAATAAAACCATGGAGCATGATGATGTGTCTCTTGTAAGTGATCATAAACTAAGCCCCAGCAGGAGCGTTGAAAACAACTCTGAATTCATATACTCTGATGACTTCGTCGCTACTCCAGAGAACACAGTTTATTCAGAAGATTTCACCAGTGCTGAGTGTGCAGGCAGAGACTCGAAAGTTCTTGACAGCAGTCCTGAACCTCTGAGGGTTGAAAGACCAAAGCAAGATAGGTCAGATACAGAGCCAGAATCCAGCAGCTCCAGAATTTCAAAGACAAGTCAAAGAGCTCGGAGTACTTCAGATCTTGTTCCATTCCTTCAGCTTCATCTCCAGTCCAGTCTTTGAGGAGAAACTGTGACTTTAAAACCAGCATGGGAACTAGTGCTGAATCTGCTGATTCACTTAACCTTGCTGAGATGGAGGCATCATTATTCAAAGAAGAGCAGAAAGCCCAACAGATAAGTAAGGAAGAGAACAGGGGTGATCGACATATTAAAGAAATACCTACACTGAGAAGCAAACAAGTTAAATCTGGTACTGATCTGAATATAGGAAATGACCAGACCTCACAAAAGCAGTCAGTAACTCAAGTTAGCTCTTACTTGCTATCTAACATGTCTGATCTTGAACTTAGTGTCCTGGAAAACAGTATGTCAGACAAAGATGATGATTTTCTGGAAAAACTACATGGTCCTAATCAGTACAAAGACATCAGTGAACTTGTAATAAACAAGCTCCCAGGATACACAATGTAATTATAAGTTTTCACTGTCTGGATTAAGATACAATATTTAAACTTCGTAAATCCTGTTACATTTAGTTGCACTATGTGCAAGGTAATTTATGATTTTATCATGCACATTTATTACATCCGTGAATTTAGTTACAAGATTTTAAAAATAAACTACTGTTTGAATCTCTGACAAATGGTGTCTACAGCCTGACTTCAGTATCAGTATCTTAACACAGAAGTAATCCAAACAGCATATGAAACATAACTTATTGTCAAAGAAGAAATGAAGACAGAAGTAGCAAAAGCAGTCAGTACCCACAAAAGTTGTCCAGGGTAGAAGTAATAACATGCTACCAGAACAGGCAAAACCAAAATTCATTCCTAACCAAACAGAAGGTTTTATTCCTCCTGAAATTTTCCAAGCTTCTTTGTAATTAAAAATAGTTACTCAAACTAACTTATACTCACAGACGGTGACAACACAGAATTTTATCAACTATTCAGTATAATGATGTGTTTGTTTCCCTTTTCCATCACTAAATACAGTGACTGGAACTGTATGAGCTCTTTTAGAGTTTCTTAGGTTGAAGTTTCATTTAAGCCAGATTTTCACAATTTATTATAGAATAGTGTAAGAATTATTGGTGATAGTAAATCTATATAATCTGGGAAAGCTTTAAGAGGTGGATGGAAGTTACCTGACCTTGAAGACTAAGGGTGTGCAAGGAGTAGGGAAGAGCATAGTAAATCTTCAACACTTCACAACTCCCTGATTGCATTCTCTGGCTTGGGGCAAAGGGGTGGACTCAGCACCCACAGTCCAGAAACTTGGAACAAACGAGCATATTATGTCATGATATAAAGATGCGAGGTAATGAGAAATTCGCCATGTCTCCTTAGCCATTAAGATAGCTGAACTGATGTTTGCTTTTGATTTCAGGTTTGCTTTTTATGGCTTCCAGTTTGATCATTGAACTTATTGTCTTCTGTTTAACTGCAGAGGTTTTTCTAGAGTCCATATGCCAATCACAAATTCTGGAGATGTTTTTTGACTTGAATTCCTGCCTTAGATTTTAGCCTTGTGTACCCCCCTTTCCCTCTCTTTGAGTAGTTCACCTCCTATGTCAGCTTTGCATTCCTAACTATCTCATCAATTAGGACAGTTATCCTCAGGGTTAAATGACAGATTTATCCACTCCCCTTTTCTTTATAATTTACTATCTGACTTTTTACCACATCTCTTTCATTTCTCACTGTAATTTTCCATGTACTTTAGTGCAAGAGCCCATGTTTATACTTTTAACATCTTAGAGGAGTTTTTTTCCTTTCCCTCCTACTATGTGTTTATTTTGTAGGAATGACTACCTCTCCTATTAAAAGCATGAACATCTGTGAGGATTATTGGAGTATCTAGTGTTGACGTCTTAAAACACCACTACTAATATTTTTAATTGAAAGGAACTTCAGTAAGCAACTGAGGTTACCTATATACCAAAGGAATCTCTGGCCAAAGCAATTCCTAGGTCTTATTAAGGGCGTCTTTTATCAACTACAATTTTAGACCAAACATTTTTTCCCTTTTTCTTCCGATGCCATGGACTTCTCTGATACACATCGCTTCAGACTGTCATTTATACATGGCAGTTATTTTGCTTTTATTAGTGGAGTAATCTCTTGCACGTCTCATGAGCAAAACTGTTATTAAAATACATTGCTGACCAACCATTTTTAGAGTGTGGCTATGTAAATGAGTTGCTGATGCTACAAGTGCACAGTGTGAAGAACATTATTTAAAAAAATTTTATTTCAAAAATAAAAGTTTATTTTCAGACGGGTTGAAACTCAAGGGCAAATTTCCAGTCTTTTTTCTGTTTCCTATTCCATCTTTATTTTTCAATTTCCAGAAGCAAATATGGTAGGAACAATATTTCTTTTGTTTAAATAATGAAACTAATCTCTTTTCAGCTAATTTTATTTGGAATAACGTTTCTAATGTTTACAGTGTAATAGCATTTATAATTTTATCAGAAGAATGATGAAAATGACAAAAAAGTAGGAAGACAGTAGGAGACATTACACTAGAACAAAAGTGCAACGTCATGCTTGCATGGCTTCGCTTGTTTTTTTCTTTACAAATATATACTCCAGGTAGTGATTCTTGCATGGAGAGGTTAGCAGATAGTTTCTACACCCAGGGATAATAGTCTTTTCAGATATTACTATCTTGTTGTGAGGGTAAATGAATTTTTACCTAACATTCAAACAGCAACTCTCAGTCAACAAAAATGGGAAAGAACTTTATTACTGAAAACTCATAAGCCAATATATTGGCAAGAAATAGCTGCTAATGGCAAGAGGATTCTATGTCAACACAATGGAACAAAAGAGATATTTACTACCAATATAAAATATTTTAAAAACAGCTTCAGCAAACTTGCTTTTGTACAATTCCTGTAATAATCTACATCTACATTATACTAGCTAGCCAGTTTTGTGATTATAACTTGCATCCTGTACCCCTGTTGTCGTTAGGATCAGAGGTTTAATAAGAGATTTTTCTAATGGAGGTATTAAACCATTCTCTCAGAAAGATATAATTTCTAAACTGCAAGTGCTGAATTGCATGAGTGATGTGCAGGAGACATGACAATATGCTGGGAGAAGCTAATAGTAGCCTGCATATTATTAAACAGGAAACTATAGTTCCTTCAAGTTTTATATTGTTGTAAACTTTAAATTTTACTTCAGCAAAATTAAAAGGTGAGAAGTAAATACTTAATCTTATAGGTCCTCACTAAACAAAGCCACCTAACTTCTTACTTTAGACTTGTTACTTCAGCAAGATTGCTTTATATCTATATGATATTTTAGAAATAAGTTAGGTGTTCAAAAAGTTTCATTGCTTAAGTTAAGGGTGATTAAATCTGCCCAAATAAAATGGAACTTCATACTCTACAACAAGACCCAAAACAAGAAATAAACTGTTATATCTACACATCAATTCAGATTTTATGACTGTTGCTGTAACTGTTTTTTAAACAGTTATTTCAGCATATTATTTATTAGAGTAAATTTAGATAGCCACTACCATGTAACTGATGATGCAGTGGGAAGAGCAGGATACCAAATATTGATAGTTTCCGGCACTCTTCCCATTCTATTGTAATGTTTTCCTGCTGCTAAGTACTTCTTACAAGTCTTATTACTTGATAGAAAAGAACAGTGCTAAGAAGTCCAAGCCAGGTAAGTTTCCTCCACTTCATTTTTTTATTCCTCAGCACTTTGATTAGATGACACAGTTTCTTCTCTGTGATTTCTCTGATGATAGTTCCTACCACCTATTACACTACTTGTAATCCCTTCATCATTTTGGATATCCTTTCCCTCAGTTTCCTGAAATTCCATCCCACCTTGGTAACTGTGTGACTGAACTTTTGACTCGTTCTTACTACTTCCTTTTTTCTAGGTTCCAGTATTTGCCTGGTATTGTAATAATTTTGTTTCTGTTTGTGTAAGTGCTGCTCAGAGCTATAGACTAGTCATTATTTAGAAATCTCTGGGACTTTGCTTTCCTTTTCTCAGCATTTGTCACCAGCTTCTACTTTATTACTTGTCTAAAAAGAAATGAAATCACTGCGTCCTGTATTTACACCCTTAAAAGGTTTTGTTGACTTCTACATGCAGGACCTTCACCAGCTGCTGTGTAACACCACTCATTCAGAGCTGTAGAATGACCATCCAGGACCATGAACATTTGCCCATAGTTATTATTTGCCATGCCAGACATCAGGCTTCTCTACCTCTACCAAACCCTGCCATTAACCCTTTTCTAAAGTTTTGATTTCCAAATTTACTTTTCTTTTAAGATGACTGAGGCCAGCTCTGTGAGAACAGATGTTGGCTTTAATTTAACATGCATTTAGAGCTAATGGCAATCACATCTGCTATAGCTAATGTTTGCTACCAGATAGCTGCTTGTATTTTCCATCCTCTCTTTCAGTCAGTATACTGCTCGATTTTAATTTCAGTTTTGTTCACATTGAGGTTCTTCCTTCATGTTTAATCCCTTGTATGCACACAGTTCTGTTATGTTAAAGTCATCCAGACAAGCTGCAACCTCACTTTTTCTTGTTTGGCATTGACATTCATGTGCATTAAACTGTTTTTGCTTTGGTTTGGCTTTTATGATTTCTTGCTGAATTTTATATGGCAATTGTAATGTAAACCTCCCCTGACTTTACAGAATTGCTTGCATATTCCCAGAAGCATATTCAGTGTTCTCTGTTGTTTTCTGGAGGATAAATTTGAGTGTCTCATGCTGGAGAAAACAGTATTAATCTTCAATTCTGCAGAGACCTCTGCAAGTGATTCATTTACCAATTGTTTAAAATAACATGGCTTGGTAGAGGAAGTGATTAAATAACATCTGAGATACATATTTCTCCTAACTAAATGAACATTTAAAGATTGATTCAGGTACAGAGAATAGAAAACCCCAAAGCCAAACAAACCCACCTTCCCTCCTGAAACAACAAAAAAAACCCCATAAAACTAGAATGTTAACTAAAACAATTTCACATGTCTACTATATATTGTAATTTTAATCACAGACATTTTACAAACATTTTGGGTTTTAGCCTTAAAATTTCCTTCATGCCTTCATGTTCTCTATGTATTTATTAACAGAAGGTAGCAGGTTTTTAAAAGGAAGTAAAGGTATTTATATTGCTAAATCCCCTGAAATTCCATGAAAATTAGTCACCTCAAAAATGGTTGCGGAATGGAAACCCATGCAGAGGACTTTAACTGTATTATCGCTTGGAATGCAAAAACGTTTTTGAAAGAAGATAAGTCATGCTTCAACAAATATTTTCAGAGGCATTTGGACAGTTTAGTGGTATCATGATTGAAAGAAACTCCCTTGGTGTCAAGGATATTCCAGCCCTTTTTCTCTGTCTTTAACTGTTGGCAGATTCAGTATTTTTCCTGTCCCTTATGCTTATGTAGAGAGTACTTAACTTTGGACTCCTCCCTAAATTTCCATGCCAACAGGATATCCAGAACCTTATTTCAGAGACATCTCCCCCTGCCTGCCCCGTTATGCCTTTCATTTTGATGCCTTGCCTGTTCCAGTTTCTCATCAGTATCTCATACCATCTTTAGAATGCATCATGCCCTACTTACCATTCAGAAAAACTCCTAACACTTCTCACACACTTTCACTGATTTGTTTTCATCTTTGAAATCAAACTAAAGTTCTGACCATTGTCTGTTGGGCTCTGCATGTTTTATGCCCTTCCTGTCTCTATGAACCTGTTTCCTTCTCTGTACCCATTTCTATGTAACTCTACCTTCATCCATTAAAAAAAGAAAAATAAAATATGGAAATTGCTGTACATCTGTGTTTCCTTCCTTCACATCGGCCCTGATCATCCTTTCTGTGGGTACCTCTATTGATTGCTTAGAGTTCTTGTCCACAGGAACATGCCAGACATAAAAGTTTAGATAGAAAGCATCAGATCATGTCTGATCTTCTCTACATTGCAGTCCTTAACATTTCGTATGCTTACTCCTGACAGCTGGTGTCAACACTAGGATAAGACTAAGGTAATGATCAAAATTTAATAGTATATGTAGTGAAGAAAGCTCTTCAGGATGTATTGTCAAACCTTGCTAATATCAAACACAGTATGAGGAAAGCTCTGATGTACCATGGGATGCAGTTTTCATTTTCCTATCCATAACTCTAACAAGACTCAGCAATAGAATTACTGTGTGTATGGAAATCTGTTTGTTAACAGCCTTTTGATTGTTGCAGGTCTCTCATCTCCTGCTGCTTCTGCAGTGTTACTCTACAGCCCTCCAAACATTGTGTGGCTTTATTTGTAAAGTGGAGTACATGTATAGGATTTCTTCAAAACAACCTTCAACGGGGTTTGGGATCCTTCAACAAAAAGGCAAGAACACGAATTCAAGGTACTTCAGTACATTTCCTACATACCCGTTTTTAATAACAAAATATTGGAGCACATTCACCATTATCAAAACCTTTTATCAACAGGAGATTTGGTCCATTTTTAATGAGAGCAGCAAAAACCTGATGCTTTTCTGGTATTCATCACTGTTACAACACCACTTTTTAATTGCATCCTTTTTTCAAATTTTTAGCTGCTGATTAAATTCTGTTAAATTACACACATGCCATATGAATTTAGTATGTCTTGATACAGCCAAGGTCTGCATCACAGAAAGCACTAATTGCAACAGAGTCCTAACTGAAATTTGCTTTTTGTTTTTCTGAAACCTTATAGCAGCACAGTAGTCAGACAGAGAAGCATCCCTTGTCAGGCACTGAGCACGTTTACATGTCCAGAATATATGTCCAGAACAGTGAGTCATGGTCAAACTTAGAAAAGTGTATCAAGCTGGGGGCTAATGTTCCAGATGTTCCTCTGAAATTTTCTTTGCTTCTTTTGAATTCTTAAAATGGAACTGAAATTTTGTTTCCCCCGCCTCTCTGAGATTTCTAACAAACAAAAGGGAAGACAAAACTCATTTTCTAGGAAGTGCCCCTATCTTGTTAAACACACACCAAACCTAGACACAGGAATGTTATTCAAGGAATGTTTACAGAAACCATTTGAGAAATATCTCCCAGCACTTTCCCATTCCATTAACATCCCAAATAATTTGAGAACAGCGTGCTTCTCTGTACTTATTACTTCTACTTCTGATCTCAATAGGAAGAACTGTGAAGATATAAGTTCTGTTTCAGTTTGAGTTTTGCAACAGTGTAGATCCCAGCAATCCTGCTTTTATTGCAGCCATTTCACACAGGCCTGCCAACAGTTCCGCAACTGGAGTAAATACCGAAGTTATGGATCAGATGTACAGCAGAAAGCAGATTAAAGCTGTACTGATGCAATAGTAACAAGAGATTGATCCCTGCACTCCAGGTCAAAGAAAGTATGTGTTCCTGGAACAGCTCCACAGGCTTTGCATTTTGACCCGTGGGACATTAAAATGAAGACAGACAATAAAAGGAAGGAGGAAGTAAGTTTTATAGGGATGAATCCCTCTTGGATGGAACCATTTGCTTCTCCCTTGGCTAACCTAGGCATCTCAACTTGTGTCTCAGTTAGCTTCCTTATTGTACAAGGAAGAATTTGTCTTAAGACAATCTGAATAAAAATTGTTAATGTATCAGAAATGACATTTTACTATTTCTGCACAACACACCATGACTTGCTGATCTTTTCTTTCTTTTCAGTCTGGGAGTTGTTCTGGATGAAAACAAGCAGTACACACAGAAACACACCTATCACCACATACCCTTAGATACCCCAATTTAAGACAACAGAGTAAAGCAAAATCAATCAAAGAAGCAAAAAGGAAAGCCCTGCCACTCGAAGTTTAGAAATTGCTGGAAAGTCATTAGTAGTGACAAGGATTCCTTGTTCTTTCTTTTTTCATCATTTTTCTGACAGCATTGGGGAATATCAGGAAGAGTTTCAAGCACATCTAGAGATTAAGTGCAAAAAATGTCTCTTGAAGCAAATGTATCAGCTAGGAAACCTTCTGTCCCCACTCAAGGAAGTGGTAGGAAATCCATCAATCCCCACATCATCTGTTATTACACTCTATTTTCCAAAAGCTGTCTTTGTGTTTGTCCTCAGTTCCTATGTCTAAGAGGGTAGCCGGTTCTGTCTTTCAGTATCATGCATGTTACTCCTGAAGAGACTAAAATAATTTTGTCCATTTCTGCATGACAGCTCCCTCTTGCCATTTACTCAGAGCAGCCCACATGTCCGCTCTTACAAAAATCTTCTACAACCACTTTATCTTCTCCTCCTTCATCATCCCACATACAGTCACAGAACCAGCTACAAGAAAAAAAGGCCAACCTATCATTCTTCATGTGCACAACCAAAAGGGAAAAGAGCTCCAAGGACACAGGCAGGCAGGGAAGCAGGGTTCAATCCATGCCTGCAACTTTACCAGGCTTTAATGATCATCCTCCCTTTCTGCCAAGGATAGGCCTGGAGCTCATGACACGCAGTTCTAAGCCCAGCACAGTGAGTGTATTTCTGGGCCCAAAAGGTTCTAAACAAGAGTTCCAGAAGTATGAAGTGTATTGATACACATCCTCTCAGTGTGCATCAATAGTGTGTATCCTTCCTTACCTTTCATACACCTACTATACTCAGCAGATTTCCTTCATTTGTTTGTCCTGTTAACATCCACTCTAACTTCCCAGTTTGGGAAGTATCCTATCCCATATTGTGGAAATCATTTGCCTCAGGACAATTGTTACCCATATTACACATACTGATATGACAAGACAGTGTGACTTGAATTACCACCCTTATTGGATTACAGTTTTTACAATCTCTGAAATTCTGATATTTTAATAAGGACCGACTAGTTTATTGAAGTCAAACAGTTGTTTGGGTCTCATGGAAATTTATTACCTTACATGGATTAACACTGAAGTGATTCTTTTTACATTATTCAAACACCAAGATATGCGTATTAAACATTTGCAAAGTACATATAGCAATTGTCCCTGTAACAGCACAAACACTGTCTGCTGCAATCCAGCACAAAATACGTGGACATAACTATTAGGAACCATCTGGTAACCTGGCACTTACTGGTATAGGCATGAAATTTTAATTAAGTTTTATTATCAGAAAGTGTAAGTGACAGCTCCCACTTGAAACCTCAGAGCCAGTGAACTGTCCACATAAAGAGAAGGATATCACCCAGTTAATGGGTTGGATCACACTGCTTCATTATATACTTTGTAAGTAATGTGCTCCTTCCCCATGTTCTTGGGCATAAATTGCTTATGCAGTTGGAATTTTAAGAAGAACTGACCATATGGCAGGTAAATTGGGAATCCCACTGCAATTTACTGAGAACAAGGCAATACAGTAGATGAGTCACTCATTCCCCAGGTTTGGCATGCCAGGATTGCATCTTTTGCAAGATAAAAGCCCAAAGGAAAGACTGTATTGTAACAAAAAGACTATTCCAGCTACCACTGCACCTGCATTTGTGTTTACCTAGAGCTGTGAAACAAAGCTCAGAAGTGTAAGGAAGCTTCTCTCCTGTCCCAGCACTCACCTTACTATCAGACAGTGATTCATTCAGGTGTTGGTCTTCAGGGTCCCAAAATTGCAGCCCATCAGCACCAGATGAACAAGCCCTAGATTTCCTGTCTTCTCTCAGCCATTGGTAACTATTACCGCTATCTTTAACATTTAGTATATAACACTAAGAGTCTATCAAAAAAAAAAAAAGTCTCCTCATCCAAAAATGGTTCATCTTTTCTACTTTACAGTTGAGTTATAATTCTAGTTCCACTAAAGGCATTGGCTCTGCAGGTACTGACCCGTGAAAGTTATTAAAGATCTCAATTTTGCAGTCAATAAACCAATTTGCGATTCAATCACAAGCACCTGGAGAAGGTCTGGTCTACTTCTGCCATCTCCAGTTGTCTAAACCAGAATCAGAATTTGCAAATAAGAAAATTAAATCCAGATTGTGACCCGTTGCACTTTGGGTTAATCCAAGAAAATTCCACACATCCACACTGCTAAAGAGAGCTACAGTTTCAATCTTTGGAGAATTTCTCCACTGCATTTTCATAAATATGCAGATACATTTGACTTTGCAACATTAACCTTGAAGTGTCCATCAGCTTAAGAAGTAGAGAATTTCTCTTCACTCATTTTTAAAGCTTCAGCAATTCTCTTTTAGTAAAAGTGACTGCACAGACAGAAATCACTGCCATCCTCTGCAAAACCAAATAATCACAGCCTTTAGATTAAGCTTCATTGCACATATATAATGTTGGTTAGTATTTATATTTATGCTTTTGGGGCATTTTATGTTAAATAATGTATTTTTCACTCATAAAGTTATTTCTTTTAGGCCCTCTGTTTAGTAAGGCAGCAAGCTTTATACAAACAGAAACTACTGTCAGTGTTGAACATAAATTTACTCTACTCCTAAATTCAAGTAAATATCAGTAGCATAATCCTTTTCTCAGGGTAAGTTCTGCTTGGAAACTAAATGGCCAAAGTGCTCCCCAGGGCAGCAATTAGTATTTTAGCCAGCAGATTCATTTGAGGAGACTTGTAAATTTAATGAATTCCCCAGTAGTCAATCCATCATCGTCACTAATATGCCGGCAATCTTGCTACTGATAATGTTGCCAATACATTATAAGCCCTCATTTATTGCCTCAAATTTTAATTCAACGAATTCTGCATGTGAACTCTTCTCAGACAGTAATACTTTGTGCTAATGCAATCACAGATGGGCCATTTGGGAGCCTAACAATACTGAATTCGGTACACTTGGCAGGACATCACTGGGAAGGCAGGACATTTCTCACCCAAGATACTGTATCTCTTACCTCCCTAATAATTGTGCCTCCAAACTGAAACATAATTAGATCTACCCCTTCTGGGCTTCATTTTATGGATTTCAGGAAAGCACAGGGGAGAGGTCTGAGTGAAAACTCAGGCTCCCTATATATTCTGCCAGCTTTTAGACATGAATGTGGAAGTGCTGAATTCAGCAGTGACATATAGAACTACAGGCAGTAATGCTTGAGGAAATAAAGAATTCATCTAACCCATTCCCTTGCCCTAAGGCAAAAATCAACTCGTAACTATATCAGTCCTGACAGATTTTTGTTGAGCTCTTCTTTAGAAGAAAAAAAAAAAACCAACCAAACCAAAACAGTAAGAGAGATTATGCATCTTCCCCAGTCAACGTTTCTGTATTATTATTATACAGAATTATAATTATCCTGAATGTTAAAAGGTTTTTCCAGTGTTAAACCTCAGTGTCCTCTAATAAAATTTAAGTCCATTATTTTCCCTCTTATAGGCCACAGACAACGAGAACATTTTTTTCCCTGCCTCTTTAAGAGAGCTTTGTGCATACTTCAGACTTGTCTTTCCTCATGTTTTTTCCTCTGGACCAAGCAACTGCAGCTCTTTCAGCCTTCCCTCACAGGCCACTGGTCATTCTTGTTGCTTTCCAATAGGTGCCATATACATCTTCCGTGGGAAACAGTATCCTAAGCTATACACTGGCACTCCAGTTGAAGTTTCTCTAGGACCTCACAGGACTTCACACACCTTTCAGTCTCTCCCTCTTTAGTATTACCTGCAAGTATGATACCCATCCTCCCTCTTCTGTCAATTTATTTCTAATGAAAAATTGAGTATGCCCAGAGCCATAACAGACCCTTACAATGCCTCACTACTGCTTATCACCATTTGATCAGTGACCCACGGAGAACTATGCACTAAGAACACAAAACCAGCCACATGAGAAATTTCACATCCTGAGCATGTTTCCCCAGCTTATCTGCAGGAATGTGAGAGCATTCTAATGTCAGCATTTGTGACATCTATTGATTCTCCCTATCAAAACAGCCTGTTTATATGGTCGTAATAAAAAATAGATTAGCCTGATATAATTTCTTCTTGACAAATCCATACTGGCTATTATTCCTTTCCTTGTCAACTTTCAAGCACTAAAACAATGTTTATGTGATTATTTGTTACAGCATTTTGCCTCGTGGATTTCCAAAGGGAAACAGGCAGCATGCACGTAATTGGTAGTAAAGACATACTGGCCAGAAAAACAAATGATGAGTAAGGGAACAAAACATACCTCAGTGGCTTATGTCTATTAGCAACCAAAACTCTATTAGAACTAAGTGCAGTTGAATGGAAAAAAAAAAACAAACCCAAACCAAAAACAAACCTGTAAGTGAGACGGAAGAAATCCTTTATGTTTCTTATTCATCTTTAGTCATTGTTAAGGTAGACTCATGAGAACACACAAATATTTAATGATGGTAACATTAAATCATAGTAGTAAGTAAATAAAATTGTATTCCACTAGTATAAAATGCATTTCTATGTAGGCTGGAAACAACTTCCACTACAGATTTCTTACCATCAATGTTTAGGAAGAAATTTCCTTCCAGATATAATCAGGAAGAGCATCAAGCACCAGCTCTTACTGGCAACAGAAGAACTCAAATCAGAAAGGAATTCAAATGCTTATGGGGGCATAGTACTATGTCAAAAATAAGAAACTAAGTATGCCCAGAGCACCGACCTGTGCCCTGGTACATGTACAGCCACGCTGTTTAACAGCCTGCAGCTCGCCAGCTGGGCTTCAGTTGCACCAGCTGCTCTGTTCCACATGTGCAGGCTTGGGCTGGGGGACAGCAAGGGCTGGGGCCAGCTCCCAGGAAACAGACCACATAAGACTGTCCCTGTCTAGAAGAAAAAGAATGTGAAGACGTTGAAATGACCACAACCTTCCACTTGATGATGGGCTGGAAGGTAAACACAGCCTCCTGTATTTACTATTAAATATATACCCTTGGAGACTAGACTGGAAACAGAAAAGTTTTCCCAAAGTGTAAAGCACCCTACTGAGAATTCGGGACAAGCTCAGAGCATGTATCTACCCAGTCCTTCAGTACCTTCTCAATGCTGCATTTTTGGTTGAGCCTGGAAGTAGCTTTCTCTCTGCTTACCACATCAAAAGGCATTCAATGGTTCATATAGAAAGGGCAGGGAAAAGAACTCAAGTCCCTACAGGCCTTTCCCACAGATCCTAGTGCATGCCTGTTTAGAGCAGCACACCTCCCTTTTTTTCTCATTCAAGAACTGCATTTTCCTCTTCACGTTATGGCAGGTTCCAGTCTGCAATCTAGGAGAGATTGATATAAACCTGTTTTCCCTATGGAAGGGCATAGTCTCAAAGTTATCTTTTCTCCCCAAAGGACAATGCTCCTCCAAATCCCAGCTTTCATGGTAGAGAGTCTTGAATGTAGCTGGAAGGGCAGATATTGCAGCTCTTCATGTGAACTTCAAAAATAAAGCAGAAATATTCATGCGTCCACTCTTTACCTCTTTTTGGATCTGAGACCTCCAGAATTCCTCTTCATTCAATCCAGTAGAACCAATTCACTTAATCATTGCATTGAACCTCCCTCTGCTATTTATTTTCACTTGTGTATCCCTTGATTACCTTTCACCTTCTTACCAACATTTAAGCATTCTCTTTTCAAAACTGTAAAAGCTCTTTCACAGCTGGACTCAGGTTATATATTCCCCAAATAAAAAGCTGCAGCATCCTTTCCTTCTTTAATTTTTAAAACTGGATTCAAGACACCACTGTGTCACATACTTAATGCAAAAGAGAAATAGCTTTGCAAAACTTTTGAGTTTTCCATTCATTCATTTTGACCATTCAGTTGGTATTTTCATGCCTAGAAAATAATTCTTAAGGAGAACATTTTCAATTTATTCTTATTTGAAAAACTACTGTGTATTGAGCACCAGTGTGAAACAGCTGAATGACAGCTTGACCAAAGTCAAAAGTTAGGTTTTATGTCTCAGTAAATACGGGTGGAATCTATAAAAACTAAAACAAGATTCTTTAGAGTGCAAGAAGAGAGTATTTCAAGATTTTTTTTTTTTAATACATGAACATTTAAACAATAAGGTTGTTAAGAAAAGCATATGGCATACAACAGATGGACTGACATTTGCATTTCAGTAAAGGAAGAGAGCCTTAAAAGTTAGGAACTTTAAAACCAGTGGCAGAATTTGCAAAGCTAGAACAGAGCTACAAGCATGCCTTTCTTCATTGCTTATGCATGACTCCAGCTTTAGTGGTACTTAACTTTTGTATTTAGAAACAATTTTGCTTTAACCATCCAAAATGTATCCTTAAATACACACTTAAACATGTAATGATTGGAGTAGGAACTGCAATTTTTAACTTTAAATTTGCCCCACAACAATTTCAGCCCATTCCTATTTCACAAGGGAAAGAGACAGCAGCACCAATAAATGTATTTTGCATTTTGTGATTCAGTTTGATTTCACTGTTCACGGATAATCCTTAGATGTGATACAAGAAATTCTTATGTTTTTTCTTAATACTTTCCCTATAGAAAGCTATTCCATAGTGACTGGGTTAGCACAGAATATATTTGTGTGATATGCTCTTTTTTCTATGGCACATCATAAAAAATTAACTTTTGACTCTAAACTTGGTTTCTGTTCTCAAAAGAATAAAGTACAACGAGCCAAATCTGAAGCAGATTTGCTCAGATGGTTTGGGATTTCAGTTGCTATTGCTTTAACCATGGATATAGAACTTATAATATAGTTCCTATTACATTATTCAGGCTTGAATCTATGGTAGAAAAAGTGAATTTTTAACTTGTAAACAAAAGATTAAAAAATTCTTTACTAAGTCAGATTTCTCAAGCTCTTGGACTGGAGGCTTCTTGGCAACAAGAGCTTTGCCTTCTGTGTTACTCTCCCTTAGGCAAAAAGAAACAGGGGACTGCTTTTACAGAGTGCAGATACATTCATTTGATGTCAACTCTTAGTTGGAACCTATCAGATTTAACAACAGAAGTAACTTTGAATTCCAGGAGCAAGTCCTTAGTGCGAGGAAGAAGGTGGGAAGATGCAGATTAGCAACAATATGGAGACTCTGTCATCTCACTAAAGCAGTTAATAAGGATATTTTTCAAGTCAGCTATTCTTAGATTAATTTCCTTTGGATGCACCACATTTAAAGGTGTTAGCACTCAGAGCATACAAATTCAAGACTAAGAAGATGTCAATTATGGAACAGATTTCCCTTCAACAGAGGACAAACTGGAGAAGTTATCACAGAGCCAGAGCACAATAAACCTGTCTTTCAAGAATAAGCCTAAAAGACCTTTCCACTGGGAACTAACCACGTAGTTAAATAATGATAAGCCAAGTTTTAACAGCTGTTTTATCTAGGACTTTATAAAGTAGACTGTACTGAGTGTAACTAAAGGTCCAGTAAAAACTCTTAAGAAAAGGTCACATGTACAATAGCCCTTCCTCAGTGTACTTGCAGCCTTTGCTGGATGCATTGGCCCAGTGATGCAACCTTGACAACACACTGATGATCCCTGCAGTGCTAAAGTAATAATTTCAGCCAGCTGCACCCCAGACACCCTTGCTCCATCCTTTTATCTAGTGGGAAAGCACTCATGGGCTTCTCTCAGATCCTTCTGACTTTCTTTATTTTTGAAGGACCTGTGATGGAAACACTGCCCTTCATGCAAAAGAGAGATGGCAAAAGCAAAGAATAATTAACACTTTAGTTTTACTTTTGGAAAAGAAATCAGATCAGGCTAACTACATTTGAAGCACTGGAGGTATTTTCAGGCTGACCTGATGGTTGAGATACCCCAGATCAACTAAGAAGGATTATAAGTTTACATTAGGTTTCTTTAAATTATAGCCATTGTTCCCAGCAATCGACACAAACCCTTAGGAAGTCTTTATTTCCAGCACTACTGTGGTGAACTTTGGGTCTTGAGATGAATGTTGGATTAAAAAAAAGATAGGTTGGGGACTTGTGAGTAGCATCCTTTTCTGCTTTCTGGGCTGATCAAGAATGGCACTCTGTCAGTCTCTTGGGTGCCAAAAGCATTGGCCACTCAGTTAATGTTATTCTTCTGAATGACTGATTATTTTCCTAAGTTCCTACACTGGCAATGGCAATGATGTACGAGCCAAAGGGAAAGTTGCTTCTCCACAAGCTCAGTTGAACATGCTGTCTTTAAAGCAAGAGGAGCTCATTCATACGGATGAGCCAAGCAAATGAAGAGATGGAGTTACTGACAGAGTGCTTGAAGAGCTCTGGTTTTGGAATAGCTGCTGGCAACATGAAGGCTCAGTGATCAGGCACCTCCATCCCTACCTTCCCACAATGCTCCAACCTACTATTAAGTTGTGAAAGGCTGTGGAACACTGCAAAACTACCTGAAGGCCAAAAGAGATCACTAGCCCTTTAAAATCTTCCGTAGTTTAGCACTGGTTCTACAAATAGACAGAATATATAGCCTCTGCCAGTCTCTTTTAGTCCCCTGAGAGTCTCTTTCTATAAAAAGACATTTATTTTTCCCTTAGATATCTCTGAGTTCAGAAACAATACAGGTTATTCATCATTGTCAATTTTTGAACTTCTTCCTCTTCACAATAGATTTTTGAATAATAAATATTCATTTATTGACCTAGAAAATCAGACTTTTTGCAGGCTTTTTTACTCTTGGCAAAACATTCAAATACTGCATTTTCATCTGCGTATTCTCCACCCTCAAATTCCCATCCTCCTTTAAAAATACTACAGGTAACAATAATAATAATACAAAAGTAGTCTCAAAAATAATCAAAATCCTTGAGTAACAGCAACAAATCAAGGCTGAAGGGTTATTGTGGGAAAGGCATTAGACCATGAGGGACCAAAACCAGGGTGATGAGGTAAACTTCTTGGTCAAATGTCCTACATGGTTACTGAGTCACAAGGGTTTAATTCTTAATTCATAATTTATATCTGGGGAAAAAAGTTGCATAGAGAATTTAATCTTTAGATAAGCACAGCAGCAGAAACCAGATGCTAATAACTTTTTTTCAAACCCAACCCAACCAAGTAGCTATGAGAGATCAGCTCCAGTCTAATTCCCTTAATTCTTCTCTAGTTCTCTCAGTACACAGAAATAAATGGCCTAACACCTACAGAAACATCCACTGAATCTCCACTCCAGTGGCCCATCATTCTACATTCACTCAGTAGCAGTGACTTCTTCCCTGGACTCTGACTTTCACCACAGGGACAAGCTAGGACATGGGCCTACCTCAGCAGGGTCATGGAGAGCAGCACTGCTGCAACATGACTAGAACAGGGACTGACAACACCAAGGATTTAAAAGGGGCTCTGGATCATGGGTAGGGTAGTCCCAGATAAGACTTACCAGGGTCAGTAAGACCTGTGGGTGCCTCCAGGGTGATGCCACTCTTCTTCCACACCCCTTTATCCAGTACAACATAGATCTTCCCACTGAAGGAATAGCTGGTGTAAAATTCAGAGCCACACTTGGGTGTTGTTTTCCTACTGCCTTTCAAAATGAGATTGCTTAAGAGTCTCAGGTGTTTAGCCCAATCCACACAGCTCTTCCCAGTAGGAGATGCCCTCAGTTATGAGATGGGGAGCAGCTGTGGATACTTCTTCCCCATCCAAACCTACCTGTGGCTGCATTGCCTCCTGGTCTTCCCTTGCCAGGACACAAATCCCCTTTAATTCCTTGCCCCTTGCCCAGCACAGAGTATGATGTGGCATATCAGCTACAGGCACTTGTAAATGTACAACAGTGCTGACCCTTGTAATAAACTGCCTGCAGATTAACACTCTGCTTCATCCCCACAGCATTTGGCATACTTTCTCAAGCTCTTCTTTTTTCCATAGCTTCCCTCAAACCCAAGCAAGGGAACAGCAGTGACAGTAGCCATTTGCCATCTCATGGCACAGGGGGGTTTCCTGCTAATACAGTTTACCTAAATGCCATCTGCTCTCCCACACATTCAGGAATGTTTTTCTTGGGTAAAGAGTTATCCTGGATCTAGTTTATGTAACCCTCTGAGGCATGTTAAGCCCAATGCCTAATTGTTTTCAGGATGAAGATATATTGTTTAGACAATCAGGGTCTAAAATGATGTGTCCTAAAGTCTAGTTGTGGTTAATTATAAAAAGGAGTAAGAAAAACCAAAAAATCTCTTGTTTTCTTCTTCGCCTCTGACTGAACTCCACCAGTTTGTTTGTGCTAGCTCTCTTGTTTATAGCCAGTGTGGATCTCACACTGGGCTGTCTTGAGATGCATTAATGGTTTCAAAGCACTCTGTTCCTCTGTGCATTCCTCACCCTTGCTACAAGAGCATTATTAATCACCTACAAGTCCCACATGTCTCCAAGTTGAAGAGCCCATCAGGCCCTCCAGAAGCATCTTCCTAAATCTCATGCGTGGGTCTGCCCATCCTCCCTGCGCCTTCCTCTGCTGACCCCAGAGCATGTACAAATTGTGCTGACTTTTCAAAATAAATGACTGCAGGTGCCTCCTTCTTTGTTTATTCTGGCAAGGCTGAAAATAGCAACTGCTAACAAATATTTTGCCCTTCACAAGACTTCTCACAGAGATGCAGCTGTTATCTCATCTACTTAAAGTGCCAAACCTAAGGGTAAAACAGACACTTAATTAGGTTAGGATAAGCATCAAAAAGGTGGCTATCTAAAATTACTACCCACAATGCTGTGTGGGCTCAGATCCTTACACCAGATTATCACTTGTGTGGTAGGGAAAAATTATTTCAAGCATTTTGTTTCCCATACTTGTGTCTCATGGATTGATGGCTCTGTTTAATCATCAAAAGCAGCAAGTGAGAGGGAAAAGCACAGCTTTGTTGAGGTGGACAGACATCTGGGACATAACATTAAGCTTCCAGAGAATATATCACCAAATATTTCTGAATCTAAAAACCTACCAAGGCAAGGTGCATCCATGAGGAGTCCACCGCAGATTTTACAGTGAGACCATTGTGTTATGCAGAGTTATGGGATTTTTGTCTGCATCCTATGAAAATCCGCACAACAAATGGTGGAACCTGAGACAACTTTTCCCCAGTAAACTTTAGCACCCTAACACAAGGAACTTCCCGTAATTAGGGACATAGTAGTTAGTGCCAAATTTGCAAGGAACAAATTCAGATCTGATTCTATTATTAATATACATTTCAAAATATATTGGGCTTTGGACAAATAGCCCCCAAAGTGAGAAAAGCAATTTTATTTTCTGCGCCTATACCATCCATACTAAAAGGAAAAGTTGTTCAAGCACATTGCCATTTTTATGAAATAACATATAATACTAATACAGAATGCAATTTGTTTTGGAAATTGAGCCCCACATGAAAGCCTCACCAAGGAACTTCTGTCTCACAGTTCTCCTGCAACAGAGTCTAAAGGAAAAGTTCCAAGAGAGACTAAGCAAAAGGTCAAATCAGAATGTTTATAATGGCTTAGTTTGTAGTATCACAAAGCTTTGGGTACAATCCTTAAATCCATTTTTGCAACATCCCATCATCCTTTTTTATATATATTCAAGAAGAGAGTCACAGGCCTTCTGATTTCTTTTTTTCCATTATGCCTGCTCTGAAGGTTTGAAAGCTTGCCTCAAAAGTTTAGGAGGACAACCAGGGCAGCATGTCAAGATTATGTTTCCCTGCTCAGGTATATGAAACTATTTTTTAAATGAAGGGGTGCTATAGCCTGGTTAAGGGGCAAAAGGGATTAAGCCTGATTTTAAACACTTGTGACTAAATTATGTTTAATATTTAAACAGAAATTGCCTTCCTGGGATTTCATACAGACTATGTCAGTTTCACATAAGCACATAACACATGCACACAATAACTTACTGCAATTAAAAATAAATCCACTGAATCCTTGCATCAATCCTTAGAAAAGCAGATGTAAAGAAGACTACAACCTGAAGTTCTGAGCTGCTAGGATATTCTTTTTAATTGCTTTGACTATTATTGCATAGAGAGAAGGTTAGAAAACCATGCACTTACATCAAATAAGAAAAGACATCTCAATGTTCATCTCTGAATTTTGACTGTCATCCTGTTTTTCTTCAAGTTTGCAGACTTCTGTGCCTCACTGTTGCTCAGGAAATGCTTATTGTAACAAGGACTGAAATATTCTCCTGCAACTGCCCCATGCAGTGTAAGGAAATAAAAGAAATCGCCTTCTTTTCTTTGGATAGAGTCCAGCCTCTGTACATTTTTGTAGTTAAAACAACAATAACATTCAGGTCCCTCAATAAAATGAATCATTAAAATCCCACAGTTTCTCCTCTCTCACCAGGGGAAGAAAATCAGTCTGAAAATAGGCATTGTTATGGAAGATCCCTGGGTAAGTATAGTAGCTTCTCACACAGATAGTTTTTTGTAATGCCCAGGACCATGGTGCTGCATTTTTCACAAAAAAACATGCAGTAGAAAATGTGTGGACAAGCAGCCAGGATCTAGGGCCATTATAGAAGTATAATGTGCATCACAACTATCCTTTTTGTAAGTCATCATCAAGGAGGGCTGGAAGAAGCCGTGGCTCACAGTTCCCTCAGCCCAAAAGCAACACCCGTGGGTTGCTCTGTGGACCTAGCCTATACTGGATGATAGCTCATGGACAGGAGCTGTCTAGCCCAGTTTCTATTGCTATTACAGAGAGCAACCCACACGTGTTCCAGTTGCTCCAGCTTATTCTCTTTACTTTGCTTCACAATGCTGTGATTCATGACTGGATGGTATCCAGAGTTCCCACTTGTAGGGGAGCCCAAAATAATGAGCAAGAGCTGTTTCAGGGGTTCCTGACTGAACTGGTTGGGCTCACTCAAACAGTTCTGTTTCAGAGCTTCAAGCAGGTCCGTGCTGAGCACACAGGGAGAGATAACTCCATTGCTTCATGAAACTCCCACAGCTGCAAAGGCTTCTGCACCCCAGGACAGACAGGACCTGATGTTGTAACCCCTCAGAGAGCTAGGCAGGACACATTTGTTTCACTTTTCAAGGACATACCCTGAAGAAATCACTGTCATAGAATTTGAGAATTTCAGTATCAATTAATAACTCAAAACCACCTATATTTACTTCTGTCAAAGTATAGGGAGCTAGAAAATTAGTAAAGAGAGCCTTTAAATGTTATTCAATACAGTAATCACTGCTAAATCTTGTCTGTAAAATATACATTGCTGAGGTCAACTGACAGCTTTAGTCACAAACCTTAGAGAGTCTTTTCCCAAAATCATATTAAATTTCAGTGTTGTCAGTGAGAACAACTGAACTTTGCCTGATACCTAGGTTTTGGCACATCTATTGAAGAGCTATTTAGAATAGGTTTTTATTTAGATGCAAATAATCATTCTTTCAAGACAAAAGGTAACAAGTATAATCATTCATGTTGCTAAAGTACAGAAGGGGCTGGAGTTACACCGGGGAGCAGTCTGACCCATCTTCCAGCTTTAAATTAATTACATGAGGAAATTTACCATTTTTATATTTTACTTGTACAGGTCATTAAATACCAGTGTAATTGCTGCTCTGTTTCCTTTCTAGAACATGAATTCTAATTAATAGTATTGTAGTAAGTTAATGTAATATGGTAATGACTTGAGAATAGCTTAACTGTTGTCATTATAGAGCACCTGCAGATGTTCAGCCAGTTGGCTCATTCATTATCTGACCATTCTCATGTATCCATATATTGAGAATACTTTGCCTGCAAGAAAGGCAATGAAGTATTTCCAGCATTACCACTGCAAAAAGCTTGGCTTTTTCTAAGGGTGACATGTCTAAGGGGAAAGGAGGACACTGTGGCTACATACTAGAAGTGTTTTTTTGACATCACTGACATTTTAGGAAATTGAACTATCTCTCAATGTCCATAACCAGAATAAACTGCCCTGTACTGCCTTCCAACTGTGGCTATAATAATTGTTTAAATTCAGCCTCATATTACAAATGCCCACAAGCTCTGTGTAAGTTAAGACTGGACTGGTTCTACATCATTTCAAGCAAATTTGCATGTGGACATGATTGAGAATAACCAAATGGCATTGTTTTTGCTCCACTTAGTGGTGCTTATCTAGATGTAAACAGAATTGTTTCTGGAGACCTCCAAGGGGGAATGTTGACAAATATCCTTTAAAATTTCAATCCCTATCATCAAGAAACCTCTTTTTTTTATAGGTGTTACAGTAGTGTCAGGGTATTTGAACTACTGACCTGCCATTTTTTCAGTATTTGCCTTCCTAAAGATTGGCATTTTCTTTGTGGTTTGTATACCTTCAAGCATAGCCTGGAATGAAAAAAAAGTCAATAAAAATGAAGGACATAAGCTTCATGTAAGTAAAATACTACTTCCAATATAGAGGTAAGGAAGCAGAGGGAAACACAGTCAAGTGACTTTCCACAGTCACTTCAGATAGAAATAACATAAGTAGCAACCTGGAGTCAATGGAAAAACTGAGGTTTGGAGTTTGTCTCATGCAGCATTCCATTCCCTGCAGGGATACCCTCAAAGGCATACCATGTTGCTCAGACACTTGTCCAGTCAAGCAAGGTTCACTGGCCTCCAAGCATGGAGACCCTTCACCTTCCCTGGACAATGTGTCCCCATGTCACACCCCCCAGCTGTGATAGTTTTGTCCCTGTATCAAGCCAGTGTTTCTCACTGCAGTGTGTGACTGATGCCACTGCGTGCCTGCCACTGCAGCTCTGGGAAGAGCCTGGTTCCATCTCCTCACCCCTTCTAGCTGCAAGCAGCAAGCAGATCTCCCTGAGTTTCCTCCAGACTTAACAAAGTCCCTTCATCTCACCATGCACTGAAACTCTTTCCATTCAGAAGCAAGTGTGCTTTTATTCTTGGCTAGAGATTTACAGATTTGCCTGTCCTTGTTTCCACATCAGGGTTGGTAGCTTTTCAGGACTGGCATGCATGACTGTACTCTGCTTTCCTAAATTAGAGACTCTGCGTGCTGGTAGGAGGCCAGCAAGAGATGCTTCCTTCTCAGCGGGTGACAGTGCCAATCAACCTACAAGGAGTACCGGGCATCTGTGTGAACATGTGGCTCCTGGCAAGTGTAGGTCCTGGGGCTCCTTCGTTCCCAAATGCTGTCTTTCCCAAAATGCTGCAGGCCCCAACTCTTCTCTGCTTGGAAACCTGCCTGCAGTTAGTGCTGCCTGAGCTGCCTCGGTCATAAGGACTGAAATAGATGTAACCTTGTTTCCAAAGCATTCTGCAGTTACGTAAAGCATAAAAGGACTGTTCATCTCTTTGTGAAAGGCAATAGGAGCTCTTTACAATTTATTCAGGTTCTTGCTCTGCAAGTTAAAACTTACAACGTTAATAGAGGCTCTACCCTGACAGCCTTTAAATGAGAAGGAGGACAGATGACCTTTGTGGCATCTGCTCTAAGTTTCTGTAGCACAAGAAAAATTACAGCACCATTTTTGGGAGAGAAGAGACGAATTTCTGGCAAAGGAGCACGACTGAGTGAAACAAGCTGCATATGCCTTGCAACATCCCCTCCTCAGTAGCAGAGATCTGATTTTGCTCTTAGATTTATTAAAATACAGTAAAGTATCAGCAGAATTTAACAAAGAATGGACCTTTAATTCACAGTAAGATAAATGTGCCCTTTATTCTGCTTCAATGTAGATCATCCTTATCTATATATTTGGCATCCAGGTTCACTTAGTCCAGGGACCATTGTGCAGCAGAACTATAAAAGAACATTCATTCTGATTTAGTTTTGTAATTAATCTGAGTCTGTTGGATCTAATTCAAGGCCATTTCAGTATCTAAGTTTTTAGAAGTGTTGTTCTTATTTTATACCAGCATGTGTTAAAGAAAACACTGGCCTCTTTTTCTGAAGCTGGACTTGTGCAATGCTTACATGTAAAAATAATCCCACTGAGACCTCCCTAGCTGCTTTGATTTCAAAAAGCCAAATGTTCCTATCTACTATACCACAAGAAAAGGAGCAAAGGGCTCTGCAAACTGGAAGAAAGGACAAGACAAAAGCTCAGATGAGATGGGAAAGAGCTTTGCCCCATATTCCTGGTAAGTTTGCAGAATTTCTTCCATATTTGCACTGCAGTTTGAAATCTGTTCAGAGAAGCCAGCCAGCAACCAGCCAGCCCTGGAAAAAAAATTACCTTTAACAACCAGCACGTTTTTTAGTCAAAGTTAATGCTTCTTGCAGCAATGTCACCAGCACATAGGTGCAGCTGCAATTGCCCACTGCAGCACAGAGCAGTAGCAAAGCAGCTCTGTCAGGCAGGATTTTTAAGGGCAGGGCTACCACTCCTTGGAACATTGAGCAAGAGCAAACCAGTGCCACTGCCATGATGGACTGCCACAGCCCTCTGGCTGGAACAGCACCCTCGAGCCCTTGTGCCAGGCTCCAGGGCTGTGGGGTGGTGAAGCTGAAGTCTGCTGAGCAGCCAGAGTACACCCTGCATGCCCCGGCCTTTCCTTTCTTGCTGCTGGGAAGTCTCACCTTTGCAGCATAACACTCATGCTATCACAAACCTCTTCTCACTCCAGGAAAGTGCTTTATGTCAGTATGCAGAACATTTCAGATAGCTTCTCCTTTCTACAAAAGTAGAGAGGTAGGAGGCATTTCACCAAGATGAGCAGGAACTAACACAGAAGCAGAGAAATGACTCCTCACAGCTTCACGGGTGCTAAAGTCTAACTAGCTTTTGGCTGACAGCTAGGGAAAAAATGAGAGAGATGTGCTTTCTTTGCCCCCTTTTGCTCTCAGGAAAGATCTTGAAAGAGCTAACTTCAATAAGACTAGAAACTGGGAGAAAAGGAACAAGGGAGGTAGAACAGAGATGACCCCAAACTGACGGTTCACTCTCTCCTCTGTGATTCATTCCAACTCACCCACTTGACCTGCGGACAACTCCTTCCAGCAAGGGGTGGGGNTCTCTTATGGGCCATTCACTTAAGAGTGTGACTCGATGGTCCTTGTGGGTCTCTCTCTCTCCCAACTACAAATATCCTATGCTTCTGTGATCTTTCTCTGAATAGAGAATGCTCAGTCATCTACAGTTTCCTCCCTCACTGTGAGAGAGATTGCAGTCCAGAATGGAAACAGGACACTTCTCATGGCAGTGATGACGAATAGGGAAGTTATTGGCTACTGAAACAAATGGCGTAAAAAAACCCCTAAAAAAACCCACTTACACAACAACAAAAAAAAAAAGAGAGAATCTGCCAGATCAGACATAAACACAAGAGTCATTACTTCTCTGAGAAAAACTACCTGTGTTCTCTGTGCTATCTCAGTAATGTCTGAACTATCTCAAAAGCAAAGGAGTGTTAGTAAAGAAGAGCAAAATAATGAAGTTTTGTGTGGCAGAAATTGGAAACTCAGACTTTTATGCAAACACAAAGTAGTGACAGTCCTTTGCAATTGTCCTGTTTTACATCAGCCCCTCAGTGTGCTCTGTCCTGTGCCACAAGTACCTCACTGACCATGAAGGGTGCCAGGCTGACAGCCAGCCAGAGGACCTCCACTGTTGTGGCCTTTGCAAAATTGGCTGGAGCTAGAATGCATAAAAGTAGAACTACTTTTCATTTTTCATTTAAAAAATAACCCACTCCCTTTTCTGGATCTGGGAAGAGACAAAGGGAAAATAAAGTCTAGATCATAAGGATAACCAATTGTCAGCTCCAGTGAATTATCACTATCATGAATGTCATTATTTTTACTTAATGATGCATCTCAAAGAAACTACTAAGTGTGCACATTACTTTCTGTTACTGCACATTAGTGCATGGTAGTAGGTAGGGAAAAATCTAACCAGTCTTCCTTAAATTTAGAATTCTTGTATTTGGAAAGCCTTGCAATACTCTGAGCTTCTATATGCAAGTTGTAACATTTATTGTACCTTATTATATTTTGCTCCATCTTAATACAGTTCTGCAGCAGTCAGCAAAGAGTCTATTTCGAGTTCTTCCCAGTTACAAATGTTCCAAAGGAAATTCATTTTCCAGGGTAATTTTAAATATATATTATATTCCAAGCTGTTAGGGGATACTTTTCTTTGAACTGGTTTCAATCTTTGTTCTCCAGCAGCCAACCCACTTGCAAAGAGTAGTTTCATAGCTTCTTATTCACATGCGAGATCCCAGCAACACTACAGAACTCACTGAAGATGTGCGATATGGAATCACTTCCCCAGCAGACTGATCCTGCCTCCATAAACTAGCCATTAAAGGTAAATACCTATATCCCCAATCTAGAAGTCTGTACATAGAGGGAACACTAATTTTGAAGGGTCTCCATTTTATTCTCTGGAAATATTTGAGCAATTCCTCTTTGCAGCAACACTAAAGTGCCTATGGAAAGATGTGTACATAGCTTAAGTAATTGATCAAGAACTAAGACTACTTTTCTTTCATTCTCCAGTCAGTTTTTAGACACCTCTAGATGATGAAAATACAGCTAACCCTTGGGATTTAGAATTGTACCACATGCCACAGATTCAGCTAAAAATGCTTTAGCTGCTGAACCACAATGTCATATTAAGGACATGCCAATTCCCTGAACCAATTCTCAACCCTTAGACAGGCCATTTCTTTTTCTAACCATCATAACTGACTATGGGTAGTGAATCATTCAAGAGGAGAGCAGCAAGCACTGCATCCTGGCAGTGAGAAAAGCTAAACCTGTTTATTCCATGGCTGAATTTGTCCCTTCCTGCTATCTGCCAAGGGTGACAGATGAAACATTGTGTTAACCTGATGTAATTAAAAGATAGACCTAGCAGGAGACAGTACAAACGACAGCTGTCAAAACATAGTTCAGGCACAACATTTAAGCATCTCTTATCAGTGTTTATTCATTCATAGGTTGTACTAATAGAGAAGAGCTTGTGTACAGCTGCAAGTGCATGTCTGTACTTGGGAAGACAAGCGATCCTTGCAGGTTTCTGGTGCAGCTGTGCAACACTGGTGCTGATTGTTAACATACCAGCTCAGTACTTTGTATCTAAGACTAGCTCTAGACAGTGTTTTCTATTTGCAGTGTTACACATGACAGAAGTGGACCCCAATGATTCTTTGTTCAGCTGTCCTGTTTCTCCATCTCAGTGATAACCAGAGGACTTCACTCAGCAGAAATTGTCCCTTTGGATATCTTCAGCTTAGACCATTTCTGGCTGGACAGTGCTACCTTTGTAATTAAATACAAGTAGTACAAATGAGGAGTGTTTGGCTAGATTTTACTCTTTTTAGCAGGGATGGTCAGGAAAACCACTGCCCTGTCTTACAATGGTAGCTTGGATGACTACTTGGCTGCCTTCAATTGGCAGCAGCATTCACCCCAGTTCTTCAAGCTCAGTTTCTTAAGGAGAATTGCAGGATTCGATACAAATTGAAAATTAGTCTTCTATGCTTCAGTCTGAGGAATGAATTCTAGTATTTGAGCCATTTCTGTGGCTCCAGTCACAGGGAATGCTTCCAAGTACCCTACACAGCCCAGTATGTGCTCCCCTTGCAGACCACACATGACTCAGCAACACAGGTTTGCCAGTCCTGTTACAGTTCCACTCTGTCACAAAGAAGCCAAAGGTTACCCTTAGATGGATGAAGCTAAATGTCACACTAACCTATAGAAATACATTCAAAGAAATTTCTAAACCTTCTACTTCGTGAAATGCTGTTAAGGCGAGGTCTGAATTACTGCATCCATTTTTGGTAGCCCTCTTCAAGGAAGAGGTCTAAAGAACAGAAGGCTGTGATCAAAGGAAATGGGGGAGATTTAATCTGGGAAAGGAAGGCAGAGGGAAACTCTAAGCTTCATGTACATAAAATGCTACTGCAAAGCAGGGAACTCTTCCCAATGCCTGTTGCAATAGAATAGAATTAATGTCGTTGATTGCACAAAGGAGAAGCAAATTTGACATAACAAAAGCTTTCTAGTGGGTTCGTTTAGCACTCAAAGATAGTGTGTGGAATCTCCATCAGTGGAGGTTTTTAAAAGGAGATTAGACAATCATCTGGTCAGAACAGTGAAGGGGAGTGGATTCAAGAAGCTCTGACATTTTCTATTGATCCTATATTTACAGTCCTAGGAAAGATTTTTTGAGTTGTTTTAGTGGCAACTGTCTGGTTCAGACTCCTGCTGGCAGGGATGGCATTCAAGAAAAGTGATGCATAAGACACCTCAAAATGGATGCATTTGCTTGCATACTACTGTGATGACTGAAACTCCCCAAACTTTCATGTGTTAGCCCACCAAAACAGTGCTTTTTTATTTCAAAACGTGTGGGGCTCTAAGTGGAAGAAGGTATGGATGTTACGCATCATGAAACCTCAATCCTAGAAGCCTCAATCCTAGAAGCCTCAATTCTGAGTGGTTTCCCTTTTGATTTCATGAACACAATAAGGTTTAGATACACACACACAAATATGAAACAGAAGGAATTAATGATATGCTTTTATAACACAAAAACTTAATCTGAGCACACAGGATGCACTCATAATGATCTCAGTTCCACAGGCCACACTCATGCACTCACTCACTCAATCCCCTGAAACTTGAAGGTACAGAACCCACAAAGAAACAGCACAGCTCATCAAAACAGGAGTCAGGACTATGAGATTTGCAAGGCCAAGGCACCAGTTCATACCAGTAAGCTACTACTCTTGCATGACATCCTCGTAACTACTGGCAGCTGGAAAAAGGAAGATGCTATCTGGAATAAAAATCAGAGATTAGGCAAAATTTATTTTGCTGCTGCCAATGAGAACACCAACACGGGAGGCCAGATTTTAAAAAAGAACATGTGTCAATATGTGGATAGGCATGTGTTATCTTTTAAGGCTGGGTGTTCCCCACTGCTTTATGTAATTTAAAGATCTGTTGCCACCAATAACTTTTGTATCCAGTCTTGTGCTCCAGTGTTACATCTTACTGTTCTTATTTTCAAGGACAAGGTTTCACATTTTGAGATGTAATTTTGTAAGGGAAATCCCTGCCGTACTTTTCCTGTAGTGCTATATTTTGTTCTGAACTTTTGACCTAACTATAAATAGATTTTAGGTTACAATATTTAATGCATGTATCAAGACAAGGTCTCATCTGAAACTTCTTCATCATTCCTTTCCCACACCTCCTCCCCTAGGCTTCACACTAGATTTCAGGGTTAATTTTTTTTTTTTACCTAACAGTACAAAGTGAGTCATTCTTTGGAAACTCTTCTTGCAGTGAAAAAGGAGTTTTAGTGGTAGCTGACATGCCTTCACAAAACACAGACCAAAAGCATTGCTTTTTTATGACTCCCATTTGCCCATGCAGCACACATTTCAGTACAGCTCACAAGCTCAGCAAGGGATCATCTGGTCTCAAAGTATTATTCCCACTGTGGGCATTAAATGAAATTAGCAGGTGGCAAGAAGTTCAAAGCAAATGAGAGATTCTTTATGATAATACAATACGTGGTTAAGCTGCAAAACATCTTTGCAATAATAGGTGTAAAAGTGTGTATATGTTCAAAACTGGAAAATCCACTATGGAAATCTGTCAAGGACTCCTGAATACAAAGTAACCACCATTGTCTTTAGGGAGTACCTGAGCCATAAATCCCTGGATTTTGTGGGAGTATTCTGTGGAGGGATCACTACAGGCTTGCAGTGTTCTTATATTCCTCTCCAGTCTTCCCAGCTGGCTGTCACCAGTAGCAGGATAGTGATTAGATGAACCTTCCTCGTGTCTTCGAGTGGCTCTTTGCATTTTCTTACACGGAACTGCTTTTAGGTGATAGAAGGTGGACTCTGCCCCATTTATTCCCATCTCAAGCAAGCAGATTAGTCTCAGCTACAAAGTGGACAATATAATGCAGGCCCCAGCAAATCTCAGGTATGGAGCACAGGACCTGCTCCTTGCCATGAGCACAGCCTCTCACATGCTTGCAGCACAGCAACACATCTGGCTCGGAGTGCCCCACAGTGCATCCAGCCAGCCTCAAGGACCACGGCTGTGCTGAGTGGCTCCATCTGCCATAAAATCATAGATCCATAGCTTTGGGCTTGAGTTGGAATGGACCTGAAATATCAGCTAGTTCCAACCTTCCTGTCCTTACTTTGGGGTTGTAACTGTGCGGTACTGTGCATGGGGAGGCCCTGGAGCAGCAGGGATACACATTGCAGAGTGGGAGGTATCTTGGTAGGGACATTGCTCAGGAAAGGCAGTCAAAGACACAGTCCCAGCTGCAGCATAGCACATGTCCCCACCTTATCATATCAACAGTGTGACAGTTCTGAAACACCTGAGGTCCAGAATTTGTGCCTCCATTTCCCCTGAAAGTAATGTAGGCACAAATAATTCATGATATCACATCTTGAGCTTGACATACTTTCAAAAACATTTAAAAAACAAACCAACACCCCCCCCC
>WBMY01008815.1:743030-759017 GCA_013397315.1 Donacobius atricapilla
CCCCCTTGTCATAGCAATTACCCCATTGTTAACCCAAAGCTGGCTTTTAAAATCTGTGGTCCTGGGTAATTTGCCCTGGTTCTAGAAGTACTGTGATTCCTACTGATACCAGCCACATCCATTAATTCAAAGTTATGCACAGCCCATACATGGTGAGTAGAAAGAACCAAGAGAAGAAGGTGTCCACTAAGGAAACCACCAAACCGTTCCTTCAGTGAGCTGCAATGGGCCTGCCTCCCACAGTGTAACTGTAGACAGACAGACAGGTCTCTCCAGCCCTGTTTAAAATACAGTACAGAGATTAAACAGCTGCCTACCCTGCTGCCTACCCTTTTCTTTTTGTTCTCCTGCCTTCTCTTCTCCCTTATACAATGAACACTGTGGAACAAAAAGTGCAGCCAAAGCAAACATCACTTAGACCAAGAGTCTGATGTTGGAGAGTTGAAAGTGAAGCTCCCAAATTCACAAGAAAACATCCACCAGAGCTCTCTTCAAGAGCACTATTGGGATGACGACTTTTGCCACAGCCAATAACAAAGGAATAACCACCACCATCAGAGTTACAAGTAGCCCAGTCTTGAGATGAGGAAGCTGGTCCCCCATCAGTGGGTCTATACTGCATCACTTCCTCAGACCAGCAGTGGAGAGCAAGCACTCACCCCATGAGCATCTGATGGCTCTTACTAGAGAATATATATGAGCCCCAAATTACTAACTCAAGAGATGGAAGTCAGTAAAAACAGTTAATGCAAGCCTCTGTGGCGTGAATTGCCTTTATTGCATTAGGGGAATTAATTAGTCATATTATTGTGGGGACACTGTATCCGGTTGTGTTCAGCCTCAGAGCTCTGAGCCTTCATCAATATATGCTATTTGGAAAAGCCAATTTCAAACTATTTCCTAAAGAACAAACTGTTATTTGTGCATATTTGCCCAAACAGATTTAAAATTAATTCCCAAGTCTTTGCAAACTTCACACAATTCATCAATTTCTCATGATCAGTCTGGGGAGGTGCAGAGAAGGCTCATGGTACTTTCATGTTTTCTCATTAAAAAACACCCATTGGTACATTAATAAGACAAGAGCATCTCAGCAGGACATGTAGCTATGTGACATTTCAAGCCTTTTGAAGAAAATGCGCAGAAAGGAAATGAACCCCAGCAGCTACAGCCAGCAAGACAACAAGTAAATGAGCTTTTCGTGTGGAGAACAAAGAGACAGGGTGCCAGGAATAGATGAAGTGAAGATATGACAGAAGAGGGGAGATCATTCTGCCTGAGACCCTCATTAGTATCAACAGACTGAAAAGAATAAAAGACTTCAGAGGTCAAGCTGTCCTGATGAGTCCATCTCACTTAGGCAAGAATAAAAGACACCAAAAACCCACCCTTTTGTTCTTTCCTGCGTATCACACCCACTACTGAGCCCCATTCTGAAAGGGATAAACAAACTGTTTACATTTATTGAGTGTATTTATTACACTCTGCTTATTTTTAAAGTTTTACCTTCACAGTAGCCCTGCTACTCTGGGTATGGCAGGGTAGGGTAGGACAAAGAGTAAACCTGTCTCATGGTAGGATTCTAGAAACCAGTATTCCTTGAATTTGTTACATGTCTCAATTTTTTGCAGACATGCCTCTTTATTTGGGCCTTTCCATCTACATGGGCCTATCCTTCCCTTCTTTCATACAAACTTTGTCTGAAACCACACAAGCCATGCCTACACAGCTATCAGCAGTAAATCCCCGCCTTTGATGCCAGTGCCACATTGACCAGCACTTCTCCACTGCGAGCAGCTGTTAAGCCCCGCCAGACTGTAAGAGTGAAAAGCATCTGCAAATATTGGCACAAGTCTAAATTGTGACTCACCCGCTCTAGAGCATGAGCAGCTACTGGCAGTAAAAGCAAATAAATGCATGCTTTCCAGAAATATTTCCTAGTAGTGAAAAATTGTTTTAGAACATAGATTCAGTTCTTCAAGACTGCCTTTCTATAAACCCCCAAGTTTGAGAAATACAAGTTTAGTGTGTACCTGGGCGAATGGATTCCCCACCTTGCTGAACCTCCTTCACCTTTATTTGAAGGGTATCTCCCTCTAGCACAAGGAAAGCAGAAGTCTTTTATGTATTCACTTCAATAGTTTTCACTTATTCCTGCGTGCTTGGCAGCCATCCTTCCAAGTAACCTCCATACTTTGTTAACATCCTGGATTTATTAATCTCATTTTACAGTTTGTTGAACTTTCCCTCTAACCCTTCTCTTTGACCAAGAAATTCAACTTTTACAGTCAAAGGTAGAGAAACATCTTCATGTCTTATATTTTCCATCATATGCCCCAGGCCTTTCAGATATATTTGCATATTTTTGGAATGTAACTTTCTTGAGTAGTGCCCATAAAATACATCATATTCTTGTGTTTGTTTGGGTTGTTTTTAAACCTTGAGTTCTTTCCACGTAGGAAGAAATATTCTCACAGAACACCACATAGCATAACCAAAGCTTCAAATTTATTGTACAGTTTGGGAAATTTCCACTCAACAAACTGGATAGTACCTGTTTTAGCTGCCTTAGAAATGCTAAAGTACAATAGTATAAAACACATTTCCAAAACATTTTCCTCCTGATAAAAAAAAACCACATTTAGTTTCCAACAAGGGACACACTTGCATGCCTTGGTCAAATTGCCCTCATATTTTTAAAAAAGTTTTAAGAATGCTTCAATTAATGTTAAAAAGGCTTCAGTACTATAGTCTTATAAAACATAGCTCAAATTTCAATATATGTGGATGCATTTTTTCAAACATAGGAAACCAGAAAGTGAAATTGCTGGAACTTGCCATAAAAACAAAATCAAACCCAAAACAAAACAAAACAAAACAAAACAACAATAACAAAACTTCATTGTAAAAGGTAGAAATACAGAAATTTTCATTAAAAGATCTGGTTTTCACCTCAAAGAAAATTCCTACATGGTTTTGGGATTTTTGACTTTTTATGGTTGTTTGCTTTTCATAAAAATCAAGCATTTTCATGAGGAAAATAAGCAATTCCCAGACCAGTTCTTTGAATCATCTTGGATTATCTGTCCATATTTGTCACATACAAGAAAAGAATCAAGATATCCCACGGATGGCTTCTTACATACTGACTATAGTATTAGCAGGCAGATGCAAATAATTAATTTATGAGCTGGTATTTATTGTCTTTTCAAAGTGTTAGGAATGTGTGTGTGCAGTAGTGGAACTTACTAGCCTTAAGGAACCTTTTAGCACACCCAGCCCAAAGCACAGCACTCATGTCCAAAGACAACTAACAGAAAAAAAGTACATGGATGGGAGGCATTCAGAAACACTATTCCTATATCAAAGTTAAGTTGGAAGAAAATTAATACTGGCTTTTATTTTGGTATGACATTAAGAAACAAACATGATTTTTAATACAAAGTCCTTCAAGTTAACCCTTTGCTATTAAACTGCAAATAAACTTTCAGTAAGAACTCCCCCAATCCAGTATTATATTTGCAATAGTGATGACAGTCATCAGAGCAGCAGTTTATAGTATGCTGGGCTGGCAGACAAGAGCTACATATAATACAGGAAATGTATTTCCAGAAAACTATAACCTGCAAAAAGAATTATTTACGTCATAGCTAAGCTTGTTTTCCTTAGATGCACAATCAGAAAATACTATTTCCTGTGCCAACACCTAGAAAAGAAATATTCACATTTTTATTCCTCAGTTATAATAATCAGGTAATAAATATGTTAATAATAATGTTGTTCTTAGAAAATTCTGATTTGCTCCATGGTCACCAGAAATTCTCTATAGATACAAAACATGCCATTGGTTTTGGTGGGTAATGAAACTAAAAAGTCCACGGAATTATTTTATTTCCATTAAAAATAAGTGACTTTTGGGGTAGCTTAAGGAAGGTGACAGTCCATTTCTACTCTAAGGTACAATATGAGCAGCCTCCACACCTCTGGTTAAGGGCAATAAGTGCTTCTACTCTTAAGCTTCTACTCTTAAGACTGAATGAAAAAAATTCCTACAAGGGTGCTAGGCTGTGGAGGAACTTCTGGTGGATCTGACATTTAAACTAACACTTCCAAATTATTTCCCATCTAGAACTGAATGGCACTATTTGGATAATAAATTGGAATCCAAAGCACATCTATTTTCCTTCCAGCAGTCTGAACTGTTAATAATACAGTATCTGCTTTCAGACACCGAAAGCAGACATGACTTCCTACAAGAAGCCACACCAAATACATATTATTCAAATACCCGTGAATTATCCTTGAAGCAATTTGAAATGGCTGAAGGAAAAACTCCAGAGAAGAGATATAATGAAGCTGGTTAAAAACAAGGAATACAGACACTGCACAACACAACACAACTTGCCCTAGACAGCAGCACCTCTGGGAGGAGCTCTATCATGTTGAACCTACAAGCTGAAATAGTAGTATGGTGCTGTCCCAAAGAGATAGCACATCAGACAGCAAGAAGAAAAACATGGCACCAAATTATACTAGTCTCAAGTGCTGTGTGCTGAAAGTACTGCCTCTCTCTAAACCACACTCTTCTGAAGAAATATTTTATGACTATTTCCCTATTTTTGTTCTTTATACTTTAACTGTGACATACGATACTTTTGAACTATCCACTGCCAGTTTCAAGAGGCATCTAGTTTACATCTGAGTCAGGCTTTCTATGTGTATCCTATGTATGTCCTCTACTTATCTTTTTTAAATCTTTAATTTAAACAATTAATTATCAATTAACAAGAACAATTTAAACAAAATTTGATATAGATTCTAACAAATAAAACACACCACTGGATAAGTGAAGAAGACCACCAAGAGTGTGACATTATACTGTTTTTTTTCCTATGTGTACTCTTGCTATTTAAAATGGCACAAATCTGTCCCATAGTTTTTTATTTTTCTTGTGGAGACACTAATAAGGGGTCTCTCTCCCTCCTCCTTGGCTTCTTCCTGAAGCTTGTGGGATTATTACATCCCTGAGATCAATGCCCTCCTGCCCATCTGCCTGAACATATTGGTCCACCTCAAAAGTTGTTCATAGAGCAAGTTGACATGATGCCAAAAACCTGCTTGACTTATGAAAAAATGCTGTAAGAAGACAAGACAGCTGTGTAGAAGATACTCTTGTACCCCTTCACACCTCACTGAGAGAGATGTTAAAAAAATCCAGTGCCAGAAACACCTTCAAAATCCAGTCTGAGAAAACAGCATGACACAGCACTTGTGTCCCCAGATAAAGAACCCCTATAGATTTTTCTACAGTCACGGTCTCCATGGGATTTGTGGTTATGTTTTGTGGCTGCTGTGAGATAGCAAGGAGTCAGAAACAGCAAACCACCTCATAGAGTCACCCCCAACCTAAACCAAATAGACTTTTACAGCAGGACTGAGTTGTTATTTCTCAGTTTGGGGCAGGACTTGCAATTTCTATAATTTGTCTGACTTTTTCCTTGTTGTGTACAGGCACCCATCTTTGCTTTTACTTAAATAGTATCTTCCCTGAATGAAGGGGCAGGAAATATTTCTTAACAATTTACATCACCCTGCTCTTTGAAGGTTTGCTAGTGCAATAAAAAATGAACCCTAAATGGTTAGTATTAAATGAATTTGCAGAAGGTCTATAAAGTACAATACAGTAAATCAGTATGTACTGTGTGACAGTGTGACAGAGACCCCACAATTGTGGAAAACTCAGAAAGTATTGTTGGAAATTTCTGACAGCTGCATGCGTAAGCAAGGATTTTTTGTTTATAGAGCCAGAAAAGCAAGATAAAAATGCACTTCCTTCACAGACTTAAGACAAGTGAGAACAAGTTAATGTAAATTGTCTGTATCAGAATAGGGAAGACAAGTTGGTTTTTTTTCACATCCTCACCCCACAAGAAAAAACATGGAATATTTTAAGTAGATTTGTAGGCCTCTGTGGATAACACATAGGTTTGAGGACAGTCAGTCTCTATTAATGGGTTGGGTTGGACTTGATGATCCTGGAGTTCTCTTCCAAACTAATGATTCTGTGATTCTGTGATTGATTCTGTGATTCTGTGAACTCACTGACAAGCAGAGTTGGCTGTGTGTAGCGCTCTGTAGTGTTGGCCTTTGAGGAACACTGATGAAAGGCTGGGGACAAACCATTTAGCTATGGATGTTTAAAAAAAAGGGGAGGGAGAGTTCTGAAGAGCTAATGTTTTAGTTTACAAGCTCTGACAGGTCATAAACAGTACTGTTGCTTTAACTGTGGTTTCTGTAACAAAATCAGACCTCGCAAGGCAGTCAGGCCACGTCCACAACACACATTGGGAGCCAAGGGCAGGCCTCACATGTTCTGTATCCACATGCAGTGGAAGTAAGGTCAGCACTGCAAGATATCTTCCTGCAACTTGGAGCCTTGTTGCAATACAAAGATTGTGCTGTTTTTCCCTTCTGGAACTATAATTTGCACATGGACAAACCTAGAGCAGATAATACCAAGTCAGCTCATTTATAGCTTTGGCATCTCTACTGCAATTGTAGAGACGCATTCCCTGAGAACTGCTCATTTCTCAGACAGCATCAGCCCAGGATTGAACAGTGGGGAGAGAAGAGCAGGACCATCAGGCACAGGAGATGCTACCCTTCAACTGCAGCTAGGACCATGGGAAGCCAGAGATGCAAGTAACTGAGAAACTGCAACATAAGTCACTACATCCATGAAGCTGAATGGATGATTTTCTCCTCTTCTGCATCACAGAATATTCTGAGTTGGAAGGGACTCACAAGGAACATCAAGCCCAGCCCTTAAGTAAATGGGCCCACAGGCCATTCCTCCAACCCTGGCATTTATTAGCACCATGCTATAATCATCTGAGCTAAATTCAGGGTCTGCACGATCACCTTAGTCTTGAAACATGACTAACATGTGAACTGAACACAACACTGAATAGGACTGTATTAAAACAAAGGACAGGAGTCTCTTTGAGACTCTCTCTCTGAGGCCACTCATTCAAAATGTTCAAAGGGAAAAAGTGACTTCTTTTACTGCACCGCTCTCTTGTGTGATTCTGGGCAGCCTGGGGAAGCTACTCACACAGCTTTGAGAATTAATACATTTTCCCGTGTTGGGGACTTTACCAGAAACAATATTCTCCAAACCAAACTTACTGAAAAAACACTGGTTTTACAACCCAAACAAACAAAAAAGTTGCTGTGATGAGCCACCAGCGAGTTAGTCCAGAAATCACAATATTAAAAGATTTATGCTACAATAGTGACTCATAAAAGTAGGACAGATTACTCTGACAGGGAGTAAAGTATTTAGCTAAAATTACAGATAATAAGATCATTCCCTTCAGAGGTATTTTTTCTATGAGATGGAACAAATGCAACTAAAGCTGCTACAATAATGGATGATTTGGTATCCTTAGATGACTGTTTCAGCCAGGTCAGGTTCAAGCTGCTTCTGGATCCTACCAGAACTTTTTCTGTGTCCAGTGCATTGATGGGAAGCTTTCTTGTGGAGGGCATCTCTTCAGCATAACAGGCAGAAATGAAGCAAAGAGTAGAAGTCAAAACAAGGCAGTGGGGAGGGGAAGGAGAGGGGAGAAGAAAGGAGGAGTGAGGAAGACAGCAGTAGCCCCTATGAGACACATTCCATATTGCAAAATTAAACATGATTTTTATTTTCTTGGAGCTCCCTCTTGCATTAATGAGAACAAAGCATCACAAAATATTCTGAGTTAGAAGGGACCCACAAGAATCATTGAGTCCAACTCCTGGTAGTCCATAGCCCCAAGAGTGACACCATGTGACCAAGAGTATCATCCAAACTCTTCTTGAGCTTTGTCAGGCTTGGTTCTGTGACCACTTCCATGGGGAGCCTGTTCCAGTGCCCAACCACCCACTGGGTAAAGAACCTTTTCCTAATATCCAAAACAGCTTCAGGCCATTCCCTCATGTCCTGTCCCTCATCACCACAGAGAAGACATCAGTGCCTGTCCTTCCACTTCCCCTCAGGAGGAAGTTGTAAACTGCAGTGAGATCTCCCCTCCGGGCTGAACAGACCAAGTGTCCTCAGCCACTCCTCAAATGCCTTCCCCTCAGGGCCCTTCACCATCTTCACTGCCCTCCTTTGGACACTCTCTAACAGTTCAATGCCTTTGGTACATTGTGGCACCCAGAACTGCCCCCAGCACTGGAGGTGAGGCTGCCCCAGTGCAGAGCAGGGGGGGACAATCCCCTCCCCTGCCTGGCTGGCAATGCTGTGCCTGATGTCCCCCAGGACAGGGCTGGCCCTCCTGGCTGCCAGGGCACAGTGACTCATGTTCAAGTGTCACTGACCAAGACTCCCAGGTCCCTCTCCAAGGAGCTGCTTTCCAGCATCCCATTCCCCAGTTTGTCTGCACATTCAGGGTTTCCCCATCCCAGGTGCAGAGTCCATCACTTTCCCTGGTTGAATTTCATACGGTGGGTGATTGCCTGGCCCTCTGATTTGTCAAGGTCTCTCTGCAGGGCCTCCCTGCCCTCAAAGGAGTCAACAGCTCCTCTCAGCTTTGTATCATTTGCAAACTTGCTCAGTATCCCTTCCAGTCCTGCATCCAAGTCATTGATGAAGATGGTGAAGAGCACAGAGCTGAGGATGGAGCCCAGTGAAATCCTACTAGTGACAGGTCCCCAGTCTGATACCACCCCATCCACTGTAACCCTTTATGCCCAACCCTTCGCACCAGCTGCTCACCCATCTCGTGATGTGTTTATCCAGCTGTGTGCTGAACATTTTGTCCAGAAGGATCCTGTAAGAGACAGTATCAAATTCTTTACTGAAATAAAAAAAGGTTACATTCCCTTGATCAATTTGGTGGGTTATCCCATCATAAAAGGAAATCAGGCTTGACAAGGAGGACTTCCCTCCCTCATGAAGCCATGCTGGCTGTGAGACACGTCACTCATCAAATACAAGTCTATCTGTGGGAAGAACACCCTAGAATATATTGTTGCCTCACATCAGTAGAATCCCATATAAGTAACAAAGTTATCATAGAGCAGAATGTGTCCCACAGACATCCATCTCTTTGGGGAGGAGAGGAGTTACTTCCCCTTACCACTACCGCAAGTCATGTTGCTGAAGCAACTGCAGCACTTGCTTTCAGTTTGTTATAACCAGCTTTGAAAGTGATATACTTCTACCGTGAACAGAAACGGCTTGAAAACTACACCTACAGAAGATATGAAGAATGAGAAGAATCATAGCAACCTCTGAGTAGTATAGAAATGCTGAACAACCTTTCCCAAATTAGCAGCAGCAAATTCTTTCACAGCTGTACACACAGTTTAAGAGGTTTGGATTTGATCTCCAATCTGTTACATTACAAGTAGCATGGCAGTACCCAGTGGAATTTGCAGGACTCTCCAAAAGGGCTAAGAAATAATCCAGGGAATCACCCTCAAGAGCTGCTGAAAAAGAGTAGCAAGAACTTGGTGATCTGCCAGGTCTCACTGGAGATCCACTGAGAACATAAGTGATCAGGATGAGCAGAGATAACTCTGAAAAAGTAATGCTGCCTTGACAGATGAATCACAATGAGGGAGAGTGTTTCTATTCTTTCCAACACAGCAAAAGTATTCCAGGGATTTGCAGTTTTAAAGGTGGTTTGTACTTTCAATAAAATTGAACCTTGGAATTTTCTTTCAACTAGAAATGTATATCAACTACAAGTTTAAAACAGAAAACACTCATCTAGCCAGAGCAGACACTCTCACACAACAATTCCCAAGTCACTTTAATAAGCTGCAGTCAAAACTAATTGTATGGAGAAGTGCACAATCAGATTTAAGGTTTTGGAAGTGATGGAAAATCCATCATGACTGCTACGACCCAGGAGCTAATTACCATCCCATTATAAAATCTGGCACTCTATTTCTAATATGAATTGGTCCAATTCCCCTATTACAGCTCATTAAAACTACCATACTACAAATCTTCCTTTGTGTATTAAGATTGATATGTCACCTCAAGTCACCTCATTGGGTAAATTTGAGAGCTTACCTTTTATTCTGGGAGACTTAATGAGTTTTCTACAACACTTTTCTCTCATCTCTTCCTTCCTAAGTGTATAAACACCAACACAAGGAACCCAGTAACAGGCTGTATAATGGTGGAATGTGCTTTTCCATCCCTGCTCTGTATTCCTTCTGCTACACTGCCTACAAGGACTGTGATAGCTACTCAGCCTCAGCATAAAATTAGGAGTACATGTTCAACCAACTACCCCTCAACCCCTGGCCCTTCCCTGCTATTTCTGAAGCTTTCTTTCTCAAGATGCAGCCCCCACTATGTAAGTGGGATCAACATCTTTGTGCTTCTGAAACACACAGGCTTTCATTTTCCATGTGCAAGTGCTCCTAGTTTATAATGCAGCACCTTCTTCATTTATTTTATCCCACCAATTTTATCATCTCCAAACTTCCGTGCAATGCCTTATATTTTCTTGATGCTACAGAGGGAAACTAATTCTGTATTCTGATGAGAGAATTACTTAATCTTCCTTAATCTCAAAAAACTACAAGCAAGACTGGTACATTTTCTGTACAAAAGATGGCCAGCAGCATAAAGGAAATCAGTGTTGCTATTGATGGACGTGCCACAGTTCTATCCAGATATCAAATACAGGCAAAAGGCTATTCCTCATTCACTCCTCATAGCTTATTTCAATTTATTTTGTTTTAAAGAAACAACTCAAGCCTCACAGTTCTTCTTTAACTGAATCTTCTATCTCTGCCAAAAGTGATATTTGGTGGCTACAATGTGCAATAAGCATACAAAATTGATTGTTAATTTTAATCATAAAGAGCTTAATTTTGGAGCTATGTGTGCTCTGATATTTACTAGGACCATAGGATATCTAGGAAAGAAGTAAGAGGAGAAAAATTACTATCAACTTTATTATGAACTATGCCCAGAAACACCTTTTTTATAAATACAGACTTTTCAAAATCACATGAGCTTTTTAAAAAAGAGAAATGTTACTGTTTCTGGTGAGCTTTTGTTGTGGGTGGGTTTTGCTTGGTTTTTTTAATGCCATTTAGCAAATCCTTTTGACAGGAAGTTCCTCAGGAAAGTCAGAATTAGTCTTCTACCACATCTGTATTTTTAGGATAGGAAAATACAAAGAAATGTATAGAATTTACTGTCTGTCTGCCACTATTTTAAGTGTATCTCGCCACCAGTTCTCTCTTTCAAACCGAAAGATGTTTCATGTTCCGCAACATATGAAGAAGACTGGAGGAGTAAAATGAAAGAAACTGATAACCCTGAACAAAAAGTTTCACTGATTTGCATTTCTCTCAATTTGAATGTTTCAAGCAAATTATTTTTCTAAAGTCTGCTTTTCTCCAACTAATTATTTTCCTTACATGCCTCTTATAATTCTTCTCCAGAGTCAAGGACAGCACTCTCTTTTCTAGACAGTTCTAGACATTTTGTGAGCAACTTAGCCAGTCTGTTATCAGGATCCTCCAAACCTGGATCAATATTGTAGTTCCTGATGACTCACTGCTTTCCAGTTTTCCTGGGCACTCCAGTGCATGTTCACAGTCAACATACTCCTACACTTGTGTGGCTTCAATGCAGAGCAAGAGGCAGCACAACAGCTGAGATGATCCCTACTGTATGACCCTAAGTGCCCAGTGTGTCAGATTGGCAATGGCAAGGAGAGACAGAAGTTGGGACACAAATCTTGGAGGTCCTCTGTCTGCCTAAATCTGCCCCTCCATCCCACAGGACAAAATATACAGAAGAGAGGTTCTTACAATTCTACATGAATCAAGGCAGGGAATAGAAGATGATTTTCTGCCATCCTGTCAGAACACAACCAAACTTTCTGCTCAGTTTCTCTCCAGAGGCCACATTCTGTCTCTTATTTTTGGCTTTAGTGATGCTGTAAAATGCATAGTCTATTGCCAGGCATAAGAGAAGGAAGCAATTTTAAAACTGATTCTGTGTGAAAAGAAGAACAAAGAGAAACCAAAGAAACAAACTTTTCACACACCATAATTATTCCAGAATTCCACATACATCCAGTGCACCATAAACTGTAATTGTGGGATAAACTATAATTCATGGCTTTTTTAATTTCTAAGCACAGGAAATTCTCTTTCCTTGTATCCTGTCCACTCCTTGCCTTGCTTCTACTCTTGGCCGGGAGAAGCAATTCAACATAAGCATCAAAGGAATAGGACGTCAGAGTTCAGTGGTTTCTACAAGACAATCGGTGCCTCAGACTAGCTAGAAATGAAGATGAGAGGATTAAAAAAACCTCAAATCCATAGTTTTGAAGAAGCAAGTAGTTCAGAAGAAGTTGCTTTGTGAAGACAGAAAATCATTTGGAAAAACTTGTTCCCATGGGTTTTATTGCATGTTTTTGTGTTCAGCATCTTACTGAGAAGCCTTTATGATGAGCAAGTCAATTCCTACAACAAAGAGGAAGATATATCTAAAACTTCAGGTACAAAATTAAAGATTCCACTTTTCAGTAAGAATAATACAGCAATTCATCAAGTTTTAACAGTGCAAGTGGTGAAAGACTGCTTACAGTAGGTGGCATTGTGCTTGTGCTCTACTCGTAACCTCTGTAACTGTTTAAGCATGTGCAATACTTAGGGATTATTCTGGCAAAACAGCAAAAGCCTCAGTAACACCTACAGACTCCTTTTCAGTTCCTCTTGATGTCCATAAAAGTAAATTGAATAATGAGAAGTGTTCGCCACACTGTGATCTCTGCTGGATTCAGTCCAATTTATATGTCATTGTGAATTACTGACACACTGTAGCAGTAATTTTCTGTGTATGATAAAGATAAAACACAACATGTAATTTGTTGACTCATTCTCAAAAATCAATTAATCTTCTTAAATGCTGTTTGCTTTGGGGAAAAAGTAACAAGGCAAAAGAATAACGTCATGATATAGTTATTCAAGTATTAGTGTCACCATTATGGAAAAAAGTGGTCAAAATACATTGTCTAATGCTCATATATGTGTGAAAGTGCACTTAAAGCCATGAAATCTGACAGGCTAGAGACACTGTTACAAGGTCAAAAAATTCTGTACATTCAAGGAAATAATTTAGAATCTGCACTGGTGGCTCCCTCCTGACCTGCAAACCTCTGACTCTGAACACTGAATGTCTCAGCTGAAAAAAAAAAAAAGACCCCTCATTAGAAAATGAACTTTCTAATACTGACCTGGATAACCAAGAAGGGTTTAAAATAACCTGTTATCCCAGGAAAAAGAAGGAACTGAATTTAATATGACTTGAGTGAGGAGAGATAAATGGAAGAGTGGCCTATGGATGTTAGTTTGAGCATCGTGTTTACATTGTTTACATTGGGAAGTGGGGTAGGTCTAAGAAGATGCAAGGTATACATGGTGAGAACTGCTAAAAATATGTATGGAGTGGAGAGCACTGAAGCTGGTTCTGTTTTATTTCACTCAATTACATGATATGTCTATCTGTGTTCTTTCCCTAAAATGCTCCTTTTCCACTTCAAGGAAAACCCTCCAGCATTTTGAACTGTAATATTCCTATGCAGATAATTATATTCAGCATATTAGGAAAGTCTTCTCCTATTGACAAGATAATCCTCATCAAATCAAACTGTTTTTATGGATTTCACAAGCCAAACAGGATGTCACATTGAAGTCAGATTTCTTAAGAGGAACAGAAACCTTTCAATCTTACCAATGTTTTCATTATGCCTCACCATAGAAAAGCAACCTGTGCCACACACAGCAAACAAGAGTTAAATTTATTTGGGGATTTACTTAGACTGGTAAAGAATATTTTTTAAAATGTAAACAGACATCTGGTTTGATACTGACAACCATTCATTAGCCTTGGTGTTTGCCAGCATAGTGCAGCAGATGTTATTTTCTTGTTATATATTTTCATAAGATGTGGTCATTGTTTAAGCTACATTCTAACAAGGACTCAGAATTAAATTGAACTAGTTAAATTAAAAATGGAATGTTATTCTCCAATGTGAATTAATTACAATGACACATTGAAGTGAGAAGAAATAATTCATGTTCTGCAAATAGCTGCAAAATGGTTGCAATGTTAACCTTTGGCTGATCTTTATGCACAAGTGGAAATAATATGCTGATAATGCTTGTTATTGTGTCTCTGAGCATTCTCTTATAACATAGATGTGTGGATAAATAATGTATATTTGACAGAAGCACACACATCTGTGCACATATAAACACAGGTATTTAAATTTTGGATTTTTGTCCAAGCCAACATATTTAGTGGGAAAGAACAAAATAATGCAAATAAATTGGAAATCTCTAGCTTTTCTCTGTCTCTCGAAACTGACATGCAATCCAGATTCAGACAGCTTCCAATTTCTGTTCTGATACAACAAATGGTGAGATGTAATTAAGAAATTTATCCTCATGGGTTTTTTTCATTTTAACAGCACTGAATGGTAAACCTATGTAAGGTCTCTCTAGATTTGACTGGTTCATCTGATTACAATCTGAAGTGCTGGATGCTCATTTGGACTGAATTTTAAATCCCTGAAGGTTCATCTATCACCAGCTTATAGTCTGCAGGAACAAGAACACTATTTACTTTACATTTTGTTTTTCTTATCTTTCTTTTTCTCCCCCTGAATTTGCTACTTGTGAAAGGTTCAAAATTACTGTAACTGGAAACTAGACAGGATAAAAAGATGTTCTCTTTATCATCAGAAAAACTGCCTTTCCTTGTCCTCTCAACACAACTTCAGCCTGAAACTTAAAACCAGCTGCCACATTTTAACTCAAACATGTCTTTAATAATTGTACTTTTAATAGAAGCTTTATGGCCCAGTTTGAGACTCCCTCTTCAGCATTCAAGGAACACAAACTATGAAAAGAATTCTGTAGCTAAGGACAAGACAAAGCTTGTAGGTCAATGTAACTTATTTTATTGGACCAAGAGGTACAGTCTTTTGAAAAACTTGAAAAAGCTTTTGGACATACAATCCCTTCTTGAGGTATGAAATACAAAATAGAAGCAGCCTATTTAAGAACTCTATAACAACAAGGAAACCTGAGAACTGTGACAATTACAAAAAATCATCACAAGACCATTGAAGACACTAAATTGTGCTATTTGAAATTGAGGCTAGGCAAGAAAATGGCAGCAGCCAAGTTAATCATGACATCTCTTTCCTAAGAGACCACAAAGGCACTGCTATTAGGCCTACAGTAAAAAAGCACATGACTAAAAGCTAGTTCATATTCTAGGCCGTGCAACTACGCTATTCTGCTACTATCTGTAAAACTGTAGTGTCAGCTTTCTACCTGTTCCACCAGACCAGGCTCAACCATGTTCAATAGATTAATCTGCGTAAATCACATCTAGAACTTCAAAGGAAAGCACTGTAAAATACAAAGGATTGTATAATGAATAGGACTTGAAAGAAAAGCATAAAGAATATACAGTGTTAAGCCCCTAATATTCACAATTATCTGACCATCAGGTTTTGCGTCCAGCTAGAATTCTGAACAAAACTTTGGAAGAAAACAGTGGAAGCAGAAATCATGGATGACGTATAAGGAATGGACTTGAACACCATTTCATTTACTGAGGTCAGTGGACTACAAGATCTGAGCACGTACAGGTGAGAAGGGGAGAGAGCACACTTGTAGTCTAAAGAGCTCCTTCCCTTCCAAGGCCAGAAACCCCATGTATTGGTTTAGCATAAATGGTAGGAAAAACCAATTGTTGATCCGTTTTGGAACTAACAGCTAAGCTGGCCAATCAGGTAAAAAGTGTACACCCCTTGGGACACCACTTAAATGCAGGAATCTTGGGAGACCCGCCCTCTTTCCACGGACCCAGCCATGAGGTAACATCGCGGCCGGGCCGGGAGGGGGCCCGGGCTCAGGGGCCGGCTGGTCCCGGGAGTCGGGCTG